>VWZI01017388.1:191072-298098 GCA_013396835.1 Psilopogon haemacephalus | reverse complement strand
AAAAAAAAAAGTAATTATTATTTCTATTTAAAAAGGAAGGTAATGATGCCTACGGATTCTTGGAGCATCATATGGGAATGAGGTAGTTGACGTTACCACTTCAGGGCTGTGTATACTTGAATGAGCCATTTCCTTGCCTGTTACAATTTTAAAATTTCTAAGTTCCTTCTGAAATGTGTTGCAAACTGCACCAGTTCAGGTGTTGAATAGCACAGTAGTTCAGGTAGTAGAGAATTTGTGTATTTTAGTTGTCATTTAACCAAACATGGCAGAATAATATCTGTCTGTAAAGCACGTGAGTTTCTTGGATGCAAGCTGCTGTCTGATTGGAAATAAGCATTTAAAATTCATGTAGAGTTCAGATTAAATGTTGGGATTGCTTAGTCATTTGCTTGATTAATTAATAAAAGTTCTTCTGTTCGTTCTATTGACCTATTAATATAGACGTACCACTTTGCTATTTTGTATGCTTAGCACTTATCTCTGAGGTAATACACTTCTAAGGGATTCTATCCAGAATAGATGCTCTAATCAGTACCTATGCAGCTGTAACAAATATGACTTAATGGTCTTAGTCATTACTCCTCCATTAATACAGAATTCTTGTAAAGAAACCCTTTAGTAGAACTGATAGAAAGCAACTAAAGGAACTTTAGTTGGATTGTTGTGGTTTAGTTGTTTGCTTGGTTTTTTTTTTTGTTTGTTTTGTTTTTTCAATCCGCAGTGTGAGAAAAATGGAAATGTCAAGAAGAGAAGGCCAAATGAGGCAGGTATCCCTGACAGTCTTCGTCAAGAAGCAGAAACATGCTATCGGCTTAGGCTGCCTGAAGACTTCTATCAGTTTTGGAAGTTTTGTGAGGAACTAGATCCTGAGAAACCAAGTGGTGAGCTTTTGAATTTTTTTTTTTTATATATTTTCTAACCTTCACTCTCAGAGACAGCCTGAAGCTTGTCCAGGTCCCTCTGAATTACATCCTTCCCTTCTAGCATGCCACCTGCACCACTGAGCTTGATGTTATTTCTGGTCTTGCTGAAGGGTACACTCAATCCAACTGTGTATCATGGATCAAGATACTAAACAGTACTGGTTGCAGTACTTACTGCAGAGGTACATTACTCACTACTGATTTCCATCTGGCCATTGTACAGTTAACCACTACTTGTTATGAGAAGTATAATAATCTAACTCATGAATAAATTGTCTGAATAAACTGAGTATTTGGATTTATGAAAATTTTTGATACTAAAGGGCAGGAATTTCTTGGTTTAGATAGGTACCCACCAGAAAGTAAAGCAGTTTATGTGCTGTTTTTCAGATGCACTTGTGTCAAGTGTTGGACTTCGGCTGGTTGGGCCATATGATATCCTTGCTGGAAAACACAAAAAAGCAAAATCAACAGATCCAAACTTCAGTCTTCATTGGAGATTCTTCTATGATCCTCCAGAATTCCAGACTATACTTGTTGGGGATAGCAAAACACAGTATCACATGGGATATTTCAGGTATTTAATTTAATATATGTACTCCTCATTGGACTGTAGCTATGTGTAGCTTTTTTTTTTTTTCTTCTTTCCATGAGACAGAATTTGAGTACTATGTATTATGGCCAAACAGTATCTTCTGTAGTGGGATATGAACATGTGGGTTGGTATCTTCTGTTGAAAAAGACCATAGGTACTGGAGTTGAAGACCAAATTTAACCCTCCTAAGCACCTTAATGTTAATCTTTTAACTTCTGCTGTGATACTTGGAAGAAAAATTCAGGCCTTACAAATAAAGGGAATGTGCATTCTCTCTGCACCTATTAATGCAAGCTCCTCTCAAAGCCATATTATAACATTTTTAGAGCTTTAGATGTAAGGGTATATCTTGGTAGGTTTCTGAAAGAGATGGCAGTGTGGTGCAGAGGCAGTTTTACTTAGAAATAGTCAAGCTGTGTACATTTCTCCTATTTCTGTGTACTTTTTTCCTGACCAGGGATGTGCCAGATGAGCTTCCAGTATGGGTTGGTGCAAATGAAGCTAAGAAAGGCTGTGTGATTTCACAGGTTGGCGATAACGTCTTTGCTGCAGTCAAGTAAGATTCATACTGACTTTAAACTATTAGTCAGGAGATGTGATGTGGAATGCAGCTAACTCTATTATGTGTCTTTCTTTGTCAAAAAACCCCTTACTTATTTTATCCTGCTGGCAAGATTCAAGGTTGCCTTAAAAGGCTCTTGACAGTGTTTTCCTTTTACAAGGAAACCAGAGAAGTGCTAATTATCTTTCTTTAAATAGAGCAGCAAGGATAAGCTGTGCAGGAAAAAAGACCCACTGGGGCTGTTAAAATACTTGATGTAAAGTATGGTCATCTGAAACAGTGATGAAGGAAGTCTGAATATTGTAGGAAATGAGTGGCATCTAGTTGTTACTACCTACATAAAAAGGCTAATGTATTTTTCTTTAAAAGGAATGGCTACAAGTAGTACCATTTCTGGCTAGGGGCAGGATAATATGCATAAAAATGTAATTCAGTATGATTCATAAAGTTTCAAATGGTCCTGTGTCATGAATGTAAACAACAGATTTCATCACTTGTCAGTTAAAATTGGGAAGCTCTCTAAGGACAGGTGTGTTAGTAAGTGAAAGCGTGCTAAAGAATAGCTTCTGCAAAAGAACACTTGTGTACTGCAGAGTTAAAAGAGGACACTTGTTTTGAAAGCACCCTGATGAAACTCATAAATATGTATTTATGTGCATGACTTGGATGACAAATGTGTGTGGTACTGAAGCAACAAATGGAATTATTGAAAGAGATGAACGGGAGAATCTTCAGCACCTTTGTTGGAATGCAAATACAAGAAATGGCACAGTACTGCCTTCACTAGACTCTCTCTCTCTTAAGAGGCTTGCATTCGTAAGTCTATGTATAAATAAACCCATGACTGCTAATCTTCAGTATAAGGTTTGGAGGTTTAGTGATTAGGTGGCAATTCATTTGTTTGTTTTCTACTAAGCTCTTTTAAGACCTGTTTCTTCTGTTTGCAGATTATTTTTGTCCAAAAAACTTAAGGAAGTGACTGATAAAAAGAAAAATGCTATTTTGAAAGATTTAGATGAAAAAATAGCAAGGACAGCAAAAGAACTGGGCTATTCTCTGGAACAAAAAACCATGAAGATGAAAGAGAGAGATAAGAAAGTATGACTTTCCTGATCCACTGGAGAGAACTAAGTTCTATTAAACCTTTTTCATTCACTTCCCTTTTTCTATTTTTCCTTCTAGTCAGTAAGCATCCTTCCTTTAGGAATTTCCAAAGCTAATTAGCTCCCTCTATAAATCTGAGGAAGAGGCAAAATAACTATTACTGTCTTTTGGATAAGAGGATTAAATCAAAACACTTTACTCCTGTAAACCATAGCTTGGCATTGAATTGAAAAATGTAGTCTACAAAGTAAAACAGATGAGGAGCATGGAGAACTGCTTCCACGTTTCACTTAAACAGTTGGGTTGGGTTTATTAGAAACAGGAACACTAAGGATGATGGTGATGAGGATTAGGGGCTTTTCACATACCTGTCAGAAATAATTATATTAGGACGTGCTACAGAAGTGACTACAGGAACTCCTACAGTTCAGAACTTGACTGAAATGGATTTTCCAGTTATTTCAAACATCAATAGTTACTTGTAACTGCTATATAATTTAAGTTGATGTCTTGGAGCCTGTAGGTATTGGATTTGATCACTAGTAACCAGGTGTTAATGATGTTTACTGAGGTGAGGTGGTTCTATGTCACAGTATTGATTTACAGTGCTATACTGAGTTTCCTGTCTCTATTTAGGTGGTGACCAAAGCATTTCATGGAGCAGGCCTAGTTGTTCCTGTAGACAAAAATGATGTTGGATACAGAGAACTTCCTGAGACAAATGGTAAATATCTCGTTTCTATATTCTATTTAAGTAAATAACCTTGGGTCATACAGATGTTTATTCTGAAGCCAAACTGCATTAGTATTTCCTACTTGGAGAATATGAGTGACTTTAACATCACACTTGAGCTCAAGTGTGTTCTTTGAATTAACCAGGTAAGAATCAGTAAAACATCAAATCTAGAATAATCCCTGAAGTAATAATTCAGGTGATCTTTTCTTGTGTTGGCACAGTTGATTTGAAAAACTGATCTACATTAACAGATTTGAGGGCTTGTTTCTTATGTCTTTGCCCAGTGTCATTCTACCCAGAATGAGTTCACTGATGCAAGTTCAGCATACAAATCCTTGTCTCTGTATGGGTGACTGAGACAGACAGACATAGGGTGAGAGTGAGCAGCAAAGGGAAGGAGCAGTGTTCTTCACAGCAGCTCAGGTTATGCCCACTTTCCTCATGTCATGCTTACATGAAGACTGTCGCAAATTCCTCCTGTGCACTATTAAATTCTTTTATTTAAACATGGTACTGTTCCTGCTTTTTTTTTTTCCAGCTAACCTTAAAAAAATTTGTAAGGCCATAGTTGATGCTCCTACAGATGAGGAGAGACTGAAGGCCTTTGCACCTATCCAAGAAATGCTGACCTTTGTTCAGTTTGCTAATGATGAGTGTGACTATGGAATGGGCTATGAACTGGGTATGGACCTGTTTTGCTATGGATCACATGTGAGTACTACAACACTCACACTTTTATGCAGGGATCAAGAGTTCTGTGTCGAAGATTTTTATTCCAACTCTATTGCTTAATTATCCTTAAGCATTTTGCAAGTCTACAAGAATATTCTTAATTTGTAGAGGCCATTTAAAGATACACTTATAAATACCTTTCCATTTTGAATTCAGAATTGCTTGTGTGAAAGCATAATCCAGCAATCCATGTGCATTTAGGCAGCATTTCACAGTGGTAATTTGATGTGGGTAAGACAATAAGCTGCAGGTTGTCTGATCTGGATACACTGAACAGCTGTAGCCCCTGCCCCCAACTACTTTTACAGCTGCAAGCCGTCATTTTCAGTGGGATTAAGGAATAGACAGACATTGTAGTAGTCCCATCTGAAAGAATTTGAGCCTAGAGCCACTGCCCCTCTGCTGTGCCTATAGGGCTGCACAAAAGATGTCCCACCAGGTGTCTTTTTCCAAGTTTGTGTTAATGAATATCATAATTAAGGTCACTACCTTACAGGCACTTAATCACAGGTAAAGATTCAATTTGATTTTTCTTCTGTATTGAGCTGTGCCATGTAAAAAGACAAACTGAATAGCTGTCTTGCTGTCTACCTTTACACTAATTGTCATCCCTTCCACTGCTAAAAATAGACTTACCACTCAGTGCGGTATCTTGCCTCACTCAGGCTGGCCCTGCTGCAGGCCGTTAGGATGGGGTAGAGCTAGGGGGAGAGGCTTATAGAGAAAGCCCCTGACGCCCCAGGGCTGCTCTTAAGTTTTCTTTTGCCTGCAGTACTTCCACAAGACAGTGGGCCAGCTGCTGCCCCTGGCGTATACCCTGCTGAAGAGGAACCTCTTTGCCGAGATCATTGAGGTCCACTTGGCCAGCCGCCGGGAGGAGAAGGTGGATCAGCTGGTGCCCTGAGCCGGGCCCCAGGGGCCGGCCGTAGCACGGTGGGCGTCCTCGGGCGTGGGATTTCCTTCTGTGTCGGTGTGTTTGTTCTGGTAGCGGGTGGCAGGGATCCCCCCAGTCAGTAAAGCTTTTGTAATGAACCATCTGCCTGCCGTGATGCCTGCGCGTCTCGGGGGGCGGGTGTGGGTGCAGGGGCGGGCCGGCAGGGGGCGGGTACCGAGCAGCCGCTGTGCCCCGCCGGGCTCACAGCGCTAAGCCTGCGGAACGGCCCAAGCACGGCCCCGCCCGCTCAGTGTTGTCCTCCGTCAGCCTGAAGATAAAGCTAACTCTTGCGGTGTTGGTATGCTTGCTGTAACGAAGCACGACCAGAGCAGACTACTATTTACATGCCTTAATCTGTAGGCAGTAGAGAAGCGACTCAAGGATTTGTGTAGCTCAACCACAACCATTCACACCAACCACACTTCTGTTTCCTTAAGTGTATTTTTTTTACTGACATACCTGTCTGTGGGACACAGTTGATTAAATATAAATACAACTTGCAGCAGCTGTCCCTTGTGCATTACAACAAAGCCCTAAACCTGCTGGATCTTGCTGAATTAGTAGGGAACAAATACGATTACAATCCAGCTGACATTACATGACAGATAAATCTAAATTCCACTGCCGTTGCTGCCTTAGATTAAATCTCACCCTTTTCATGAATCTAGACTTGGAGAAACAGAATCAAAATGATTTTGTACAAGAATGCAAATCAACTGTTTCTAAGTTCGTGGGTCCACTCCTTTATTTCCTCATCATCTACCGCACTTTTATTTCTGGCAAGTGTTTGGTCCAGAAACCAATTGAAAACATTTACTGTCACTCAACAGGCCTGTAGTAACTTGATTTCAGTTCACATCACTACTAATGATGACAGTATTGCTAAGGAATGTTACACATCACAGCCAACACACTCAAGTGACACAGTTGTGCCTACTGTTCAGCAGGACTTCTCCAGCATAAACCCAAGTAGCTAACAATGTAAGTATGTTGGACTACTTCAAAAGTGTATTACAAGTTTTTTTTTTTCTGTCCCTACAATCACACACCTTTCCTGCTTCTGTAAAATTGACAACCCTACATCTTTCAGTCAGCATATACATCTTCCCCTTATTCAAACATCAGCACAAGACCAGAAATTTTGTGTTCTGTATATTTAAAAGCAGGTACTTGAAACCTTAGTCTCATTTCCTCTTACTTTTTAGGTTCCAAGCAGGAGCGACCTTTGAATTAAGGCCCTGTTAAGTCATACAAGTAACAAAACAGAATTTACTTTTCACATTGCTATTTATCTATTAACTTAAATGGGCAAAAATGGGGACCTTAGTATGGATTTTCCAGTCCTACATATTAACCTCTAATGGAAAAGGAAAACTATGACATCAACTGAAAAAACATGAAGGTCCTGTTATTAGTATACATGAACAGATGTCTAACTTACCTTTTCTTTCAAAACCAGAACTACTAAAAAATGTACATAGAAGAAGCTGTATCATCTTGGCTTTTAGCTAAAAACATCATTCACTTTCTAAAGTTTTACACCAAGAAGCCAACTATTCTGTAACTAAACCAATTTCTTAAAAGCCTCTTTTACAAAGAAAAAAAACCCCACAAAACTCTTAACATTGATATGTTTGAGTTGGCTGCTGACTTATACCCTAATACTATGTAATACAAAAGACTGACTGCCTCTCCTCCTAAAATTCCTTATTTTTTTATCTACTTATCAGTTTTGTATGTTAAGTTCCTACTTGTGATTTTTCTCTCAGGGAAATACTTGCAAACAGTGGAAAAACATGACAAAACAGTAAATGGTCATACAGAAGTTTTTAATGTTTGATTAAATCATCACAGTAATTTTTACTGTAATGATATGCAGCTCTGCCACACTACTATAAATAAAAACATTAAGATCAATATTAAATACAGCTCTAGGCAACATCACAGATTAACAAAGAATGCATTCTTCATGAACCAGTAACTGAAATGGTCTAAAAATAAAATATTTTTTTTAAATGCTGACACTTTCCCCCTCCCATCCACCACATTATATATTTTTTTTCCAAATTAGTAACTTGAGTAAGGCGCTGTAAGTTTTTATGTTAGAAAATTCTTGTTGCACAGCACAGGCACACGCTTCATAATCAGAACCTCCGACATATGCTTACCTGTAGACATTTAAAATATCAACAGGGAAAGCTTAGCAGGTAGGAAGAGCAGAGATACACAACTTATATGCAGCACTTGGCATCCATACTGAAACTATAAAACACAGCAAGGGTGAGAGATGTATTTTGATTTAGACAGTAGGGCCTGTAGAATTAGGTGCAAGTTATTACAGCAGATGGAGCAGTGTTCATTGAGAACATCGACATGGTAGAGATTTCAAACATGTACTGCTTATATTCTTCCACTGTAGGAAAAATTTAGACAACAGAAACTGTTATTGCAGACAACTTCCAGAGCTCCCTTTTATCAGAGGACCAAATCTTGCTTTTTGTGATGTTTCTTTTGGCTTATGCAATTTAAAGTAACAAATTTCAAACCACTAGCACTGACTTCACCTTGAAGAATACAGCTGGTTGCTGCAACACTTCCATTTTAAAACATAAGCCAATTCCCTGTTCCAGTTCTAAACCCTGTGGGCCAACCACCATCAGCCCAGAGCCCACTTTCTGATGGTTCTAGCTGCTGCAGGAGAGATGATATAGACAGCAGTTTTGTACTCAGAAAAAAAGGAAAAATTGGTAAGGCCAGGAGAGCACTTAAGCACAGGCACTATTCTGAAACTTGCCAAAAGTACCAGAATTTGGGCTAAGTTTTCTGTACTTAGGGGAGTACTTTGCAAATGAAGTAACTGTAACAAATACCTTAGAGACACTTCTTATTTTAGGCATTTTACAATGTTGCAGTCTTGTTGTCACAATTTTTAAAAGGACATTTTGTCTAATTCCCTACAACACTGCTTGATTTTTACAGGCAGGTTTTAAAATTTTCCTCTCTTTAGACTTACAGCATACCACCTTTTCCCCTTTGCACATGTTTGTGGAGGAGGTGACCTGATGCAATGAACATCAAACAACTTAGTGATTGGAAAAAAGAAAGTAAAGAAATTTGGGATCAGTTTACCTGCTAGCCTCTGTGTTGCTGCTGAATTTTCAAGTCCTGCCAAAGTTTCAAGTATTTGACTCTACCCTGCTGCTCATCTTCTGTGGCTACATACCATTTACACCCCTACGTACTTGTGAGAAAAGTAAAAAGAAGCCTCACAATTAGAGTTGCTTTCTTCCTATTATTTTTTAAACCCTACAGTGTTCTGGCTTTGTTTTGTTTTTTTTTAAATAAAATTTGAGTATTGCTGTTCCAGTTATCTGCTGAGTAAACGAAAAAGGAAATGTCAAGGTAACGGCAGTGAGAACTACATTTGAAAATTATCATATATGCATGTTGGATCATAAAGAAACCATTTTGTTTAACCCTTCATCTAGTTGTAAACATTTGCTAATCCTCTATTACTTGCAGAGGATTATGAATTATTCTATAAAATCACATTAAAAAGATAATTAGTTATGTGAGATATTAACTGACTCATATTTAATAGGATTTTTGTTTTAATCCATACAAATATAAATAAAGAATGGTAAAACTCTGAGAAAAATAATATACATTTAGTGCAAGTTATAAGTTACATTTCTTCCTACCATGTCAGCAGTGGAACATCTTTTGTGGACAAGAAAAAATAAAAAATGACCCTTCTCAAGTTTTAGGGTGGGGGGGGATCAGGAGCAGGGGAAGGATCTCCAGTGTTGTAGCATGCAGTTTTTACCAGATACATGTATACAGAATTGTTCCAGCTCTTAACTAGTAAAATAGCAGTACTTCCCTTATACTGCACAACATTGGTTTATATCATCATGGTGTTTTCAATAATACAAAAATTGCATAAGACCAGGTCACGTTACTGATATTTTCTGCAACAAACCCAGTATTTTCCTTTGAAACGCTAGTTTCAACTGGTTTTAATTTTTCTCGCATCACAACAGCACACAGGGTTGAAAGAAGATTCACATCGTTCTTGCAAGGTACTACCTGTTCAACCTCGTTTTGGTGCAGTGCGTTCCACAATGTACAAACTTATGCGTTTAATGGCACAAGAAAAACCTCCCTTCTTGTGATCTGACCTCAGTAACTTACAGTACATCTCAATATGAGAAACAACTGCTTCAACAGGGCACACCAATTTTAAAGAGGCTTTGCTACGGCTCAGGAGAGAGAGAAATAAAGCTCTTCTGGAATGTAGGAAGGTGACGTGTAATTAATACGTTTCATGAGTTAACACAACAGTTTTCAATGGTAAAAAGGGCAAGACCTTTCGGTCTCCATAAGATGGCTCAATTCAGAACGATCCCTCCAGAAACAGGGACTAATAACACACCTCTTCAATGCTGAAGTACCAGGCTGGGGCAGGAGAATTGTGCCACCTCGCACGGCTCACCCACTGCACTATCATGGCAGACCTGACATCTCGGGACGCATCCAGTGCAGGACAGCAGCTCCTCCCTTCCTGTGCTCCCATCAGCATTCTCACCACGTATTCCCCCAGACCAACTCCTGATTGATTGCCAGCAGCACTGTTACACAAAAACCCAGCTCTCGTCTCTGATTTTAGAAGTATCCCTCAGACTAAAGTGTTGTGCTATTCAACAAATGAACCTCCTCTTCAGTTTCCTCTCTCTCCTCAGCTATGGGTTTCAGTTGAACATTATTGAGGCGGGGTCTTGGTTTGCCGTCTGGGCCATATGACGGAGGATATCTTTTTTTGTTATAATGCCAAGGAGGCGCCTGAAAAGAATAAATGGAAGATCTATATTAATCCAAGCAGGAAAATAGTAAAGCAGAACAAATCTGTAGCCACGTACTTTTTGTTGACAGGAATAGAGCAAAAGTAAACAGCCTGATTTTGTTATTTAAATAAAAACATTTTATTTATCAAAATATTGAGGAACCAAAGGTTTTGTTAAAAGACAACAATGCTGAGACACCAAATCAGATGGTCTCTGACAGCTGTAGTCCATTTTAATGACATACAAGAAATACAATGACAGTTTTTATTTAACTTTTTGTTTCTACGAACATAAAAATTTTGATTAGTGTATGCCAACAAAATGTAACAAAGAGGGACAAAGGAAGAAGAGGTATGAAAAAGTGATATTGATCCCATCTCATAGGGGAGACAACCTAGCCATCACAAGTCACATACCGCTTGATGGCCCAGAATCCTAAAAGCAAATCGAATTCCCCTTCCCACTGTTTTTAAGTTGTAAGGATCCTCCCAGTCTGATGCACAGGCTGAATGTATTCATAGGAGCACATGGTATTAGCCATGAACCTTTTTGTAAAGCAAACAACAGTTAACTGGATTTGGAGTTCACAGCTTCAGAAAATGAATTTTGAATGCTAAAAGAAAAATTTCATTTTCAAATGTAGGTACTGTGCTCTTATGATAGAGTCTTCATGGCTTTAAAAAAAAATGTAACACTGTGAGATATGAAAAAGGGTGAGACCGTCCAAAAGGATAATATCACAAGAGAAGCAAAGAGCAGAATGAATGAGCTGCTGCCCTTGTTATTCTGGTTAGTACATTTTGTCTTATCAAAGGACGCATGAAATACTTGTGAAATATTAGCATAAAATGAGAACATAATTAGCATGTTTTGCACATAAGCAGCTAAACTTGGTGGGTATGTTTAGTAGAGATGTAACCAGGAACCCATGTCCAAATTAAGACAAAGTCTACCACCTATCTAAGGTTAGTTCACAACATCATCGTTAAAACAGTATCTAGATTCTGAAGTTAATTGCAACATAGTAGCATGCCACATAGTGGCTTGGAATGTCACTGAACTTTATAAAGGACCACACTCAGTGCTGCTGTAGAATTGCAGCAGAATCACAAGATCACATAGAATCACAGAATTTCATTAAAATAACAGTACTTTAAAAAACCAAACCATCTTGATAAAGGGAAGATATAATGTTGCAGTACATTAACAACATGCTTGGCTTTGCCTCTCAAAAGATGTGATACTTACTTTGCTACTTAACTATTTAAAGGTGTCAAGGCCAGAAAATAAATACACATATATGAAAATCTTAATTTGCATTAGGCAGGGGAAAGTATTCCTTGCTGCATGCTTTCCCACCTGGGGAAATCATCACGACAACTAGATGGATCTCTATGATCACAAGAACAAAAATATCAGAAAGTCTGTTGTTTACTTTAATGTTGTGACTAACAGGTTATTCATATTAACAGCTTCATTTCTACAAAAGAATTTTGCACATAATTTTTTAATAGTTTTTATACAAATTTTTAGCATAACGTTATTTCATTGTTCAGCTGATGTCATAAAAGCCCTGAACAGTTCACAAGTTTCATGCTTCCTGACTTCTAATGTGTCTATTTATGAGATCTGATATATCTAATCACCAAGGGTTCGACGTGCTGCTTTAGTTGCTCGAGATGCTCTAATATGTTCTTCTTTGTGATGATCCCCAAGACAATCCTGAAACAGATCATGTTATGCTAATAACTGTGTGAAATCAAATAAAAAGTTCTAATCATAATGAAAAAGGATTAGAAGAAAGCAAAACAACAACAAAAACCCAAGGGAAAAAAAAAAGAGGGAATGGTTGCAGGAAAGCTAATGAGAAAATTAAATGACTAATGAAATAATTAAATTAAAAATGAATTGAAAATCAGTATCCTTTCCCAGATGTTGCCTTTTTTTCTTTTTCTCTCAAAATTATGAACAAAGTTGAATCTTCAAACACCCTAGATCATGTTTCTCCTATCAAGTACATGTCAGGGAGGTATACTTCATCCCTTTTCCCCAGATTCACATCTCTTCATGTTTTAGAGGCATTGAAACTAAAATCTGCTCCATTGTCTTTGTTAATAGGTATTTCTCCTCACACACAGAGAATTATTTGCATTTTAAGAAGCCACAGTAGATGAACCAAGCAATAATTGTGTAAAGTCATTGCAACTGAGGTTTGAGGCTGCACTATACAGCATGGTTTTCCGGCATCCCTAGAAATGGACAAATTCAGAAGGGTTTGTCATTCATGACAGAGTATATCATTCATGCCCTCATCAAGAATAACCCCTGGAGTGGTTATTCTGGTACAAATCAGGAAGAGTGAGGCTGAGTTTTTATATATCATTATACTTGTCATCAGTATCAGTTCCTGCAAGTTCCTATTCCAGTCTGGATTGGAACCCATAAGATGATATGTTTATTTATATGGGTAGAGATTAGTCCTGGATGTCCACATGGCTATATGCCATGGCTAACTACCACTGTTACTAGTATTTACTATCTGATCTTGTTGTAATGGACAGTGTGCTCATGCAATATCATACATTTTTAAACTGTTGGATTTGTGAATCATTAAAGCCATCCAAACTTGCTGATACTTTATCATACAATAGTTTAAAATTTATAGTACAATTTGACATAGTTTTGTCAAAGCCTTAAGAGTCAACTTTTAATATCCATTTTAATGTTTGAGCACTCAGCCACAAGTGAAACTAAGAAAACAAAAAAAAATACAGTAAATATTCTTCACTGAAGTTTTATGAATTCAAATTTCCCATCCCAAACCAAGAATTGCATGCTTGCACTGACTTTAAGTGTCAGGTCACAGTGTCCCTTTCCCATCACAGAAATATTTTAGAAGTGTTTTATGCTTCTGAAAACATCTACTTGCCATTCAATGCAAGTATGCATTGAAGAAAAAGAAAAGCAGAACATTTAAAATCACTTAGGTTTAAAATACCTCTGAAAAAATAAACTAAAAAAATGATGTGATATTTAAATATTTGCCACTTGTAGCAGCAGACCTTTTGCCCACAAAACACCAAGAAAATCCAATCCATATTTCAGGTTTCTTGGGGTTTTTCCCATGGACCTTGATCCATAATAATACAGATTAGCAGATAATGCTTCACTTCCAGGTACCTTAAAGACATGCTAAAGAGAAAGCAAGATATTGTGGTAGAAGCTGCAATGCTGAATGTGTTTAACACAAGAAATACAGGAAAGCAGAATGTTGAAGGAACAGCTAGACAGAAAAAAAATAGTTAAAAAAAAAAAGCAGCAGTAGTTTAGATAAGAGGCAATTATAATGAACATTCATGTTTCCATGCGTAGAGCTGATTTGTTTAGTGGGTAATCACAGGACAAGTCCCTGTAGTCTCATTTACAAACATACTAAATCTTAAATTACTTCCTTTAAACATTTTGAAATGCAGAAACAAAAGTTGAAGACTGAAGTTCTACATTTAGTAAGCAATTTAGTTGTTAGTATTCCAAAAACACGAGCTTGGAGGTAAAGGCCATCATTAGGCTCCAGAGGAGGCAATACTGACTGAATCATTTTCTCCCTTACTTTTCATGAACTCACACATTTGTAGCTGTTCAATACCTGATGCACTGCACACTGCCCGCATGTATCTAAGATCGACGAAATGCACGCCCTTGGACTGTGCACCACAGAACTAAATTTCTGTGAGATAAACTGTGTTTCCTCCATGTAGTCAGCTGCACACACAAACTCGAGAGCTAATCTTGAATAGAATATCTTAAAAAGACTGAAATCAACTGTCTCCTTGAAATACAAGGGAGAAGTAAGAATTTAAGAGGTGACACAGCATAGCACCTTCTTAATGAACAGTTGAAGTCCCTCAGTTGCAGTAACAAACTTGCAGGTTCAAGTACCATGATGGTGGAGTTATATCCTGGTTCAAATACTCATGCTGGAAGTGAAAATCACTGTTTCTAACAGAACAAAGAGCATTGCTGCCACTTTACTCACCCGTTGTGTGTGACAAGGCACTGCCTCAGACCTAGCTTTCGGAAAATATCCACCACTATTTCCATTGGTGTGTGGTCTGTCACGGTGAAAGGGCTCATATCAAGGATGCTTCTAAGCTTCAAAGGTCGAGGGCTTTCTGCTGGAAGTGATGGGGTGTGCTGGGCAAAACAGACTCTGGAATTGCCAACAATCCCTTCCTGCTTCTTTCTAGCACTTTCTTTAAGAAAAAGAAGGAAGGGGTTGGAAAAAGAGCAAAGAAGGAAGAATTTAGGAAACGTAGTGCAAATGGATCAAATCAACACTACTAGACTCCAACTGTTACTCTCTATGTGCTGATGATCTGCTATATGTTGTTTTGATGTGTTTGCACAGCCATTGTTTGCACTGCCATTGGTTTATTCCTAAAAATTGTCTGTGCAGACATCACAAACACTGTCTACCATGCAGATTAATTCAATCTTTGGTTACTATTTTTTCTCACTCCAATAACTAACTTTTTAAATAACATGCAGGAAGCACACGGATGGCTGCTGAACAAACAGTCCAGCAGAAAGCCAATCTCCATCTCAGCCATGTTATGATTCCAGTGGTTGTAAGGATGGTTGGTTTGTTTGTAACCAAGCTCATTCCTGATCACTTTGCAAATATTATTCCCTTGTTTATAATGAATTTATTTAGGTTTTTTTGTGAACTGGTTCTTTCTTTTCATGTTTTCATACCCTTGGTGACAACAGCATCCCTCCTGTACCGAGCTTTTTCCACTTTTTTTAGTCATTCAAAATCCAAGACTAAGAAACTTGCTCTGTAAAAACTCAGCAGCCAAAATGAGTCTTACCTGTGAAAGTCTATTACTAGACATATGATCTCTCACTCTGCCATTTACTCTTAAGTAAATGCAAATTTAAACCAGTATAATGCCTATAATAATTTCCAAGTTTTTGTTGTTCCTATACATCCCACACAGTGGAACACCATAGTGTCCACAGCATTAAGGCCATAGGCAAAAGTTTTACTGAAGTAAACAACATCGTGTTCACAAAACTTTTAAAACTGAAAGTTTCAGGAGACTTCTGCATATTTTTCTCAGGTGTCTTTGTTAATATATAATCTTACAAGTATACCTTGTCGATGTACAGTCTTGTAAATGACAGAAAAATAAATGGCTTAAGGAGCAACTTCTGTCAGTGATTCAATGCATCAAATATGACACTTTTGTAACATTTTCATACATTACAATGACTTTTTAAAATCTGGTTATGATTATCCTCAAAATCTACCAGTTTTTTCTTGTGAGTGCACAAAGCATTGTCACAAACATCACACAAGTTCTAAGATTCACACAGAGCAGAAGGACCCAAACAAGGTTTGTGTGCTCAAGTACTCAGAGCCAATTTCCATTACACATACAAACTGAAAACCAGAAAATTAAATAATCAGTGTTTCACTTCTCTCTCCATAATACAATCTTAGTTGTCATAACAACAGCAATAAAGATACTGTCAGAGAGAAGTATGATATACATTTAAATTTTAAAATTACTTGACACTAACTCTCACAGAATCCTGCTGTTACAAAAAGTGAACTCTCAACCTCAAGAAGAGTGTTGGTGTAGTGCCATTTGAGGAAAAGAGATACCAGCAAAAGCCTTGAAATAAATGAAATTACCAGATGAGACCACATTTTGGCCTACTTCAGTAAGTCAGCATCTGGTTTTATGACAGAAAGATTAATATTTTTGCCATGTCAGAGCCTGTTATTGAAGATAACCATATACTGCAACATAGGAACAGCCAGCCTGTGTGAGCTATCTGAACCTGAAACAAGTTTACAGAGTAATTTCTGGTTTGAATTATAAAATCATTGAAATTGGCACATGTGATCATGTAACACTGGAAGATAATTACCTATTGCAATAGTTAGATCTCTTCTTAGAGCAAAGCCCACCAGTCTCTGTGATTCTTTTGACATAATAACAGGAAAACCATTATAGCTGGTTTCGTTGATTAAGTTTTCTATGTCTTCTACTGTCATATTATCCTGTGTCAGAACTGCTAAGGGTGGGTCACTTCTTCGAGGTCTCATAACATCGGCAGCCAAGGTTGTGTGAGTAAATTCTTCCTTTGCATCCAAGAAAGGATATCCATTCAGTCGGATGTGTGCTTCATAGATGCCTTCCCTACCAAAGGCATCTCCTACCCACTTACTGGTCATGACTGCAGCCATTAGGGGCACAATATATTCCAGCCCTCCTGTTAGCTCAAAGACAATAACTACGAGGGACACAGTCATTCTTGTCACACCACCTGCAAGAAAAACAGTAGCCATAATATTCTAGTATCAGTTAATAACAAATTTAGAATCTTCTGCCTTCCTTTTGAGAACTAAACATGTCACTTTGTCATTAAAGGTCATCTGACAAACATCATTCTGTATAATACAAACAGAGGCACACAATTTGAAAGTTACAAGTTAAAAGAAGCCAAGAAAAGAGAACTTCATGTAAAATTCTTAGAGACTGAGAGAATAAAGGAATTTGAAAAATATGTGCAGTTATTTCACCTCTCTTATTTCAGGTGTGCAAATTAAGCCTCTTTCCATGAAGCTAATTTTCCACAGTTTGTAAATCAGACTTCTTAAGGACACCTCAAGGCGGACTCAAGTTAGACACTTCTCAAGGTTTTGTTCAGATTATTTCAAGAACATCTTCTGCATTTCATGCAGAACTGGCATCTTATCATGTCCCCTCCTTGTAATAACTTCAACAGTACTTGGCTCTGCAAATCCTCTACTACATTTTAAGAAACTGATTTTTCTGACTGATATAGTAATGACATCTATTGATACCAAAATAAGCCAAACAGTACTACTTAAATTACCATAATTCCCATCAGTTTAAGTTTAAACATGTTATTCCACAGACCACAAGGTTCTGACAGTTTCATGTAGATATCTGCATGCATTATTTTGAAGAGAGAGAAGTCCATATAAAAAAGTGTTCATTTAAAATTCTTTGGTGTTTCCTTTGATTTTAAAATCATAATTTTGGCAACATACAAGACATCAGATACTTACTTACTTTTAAATATTTTTAATTACCTAAACATGCAGCAGCTCCAACCATGGCATAAAGACCAGGTGTAATACAGTCAGCTCCAACTTCACACCACTCCTTGAAAATGAACCAGTCATGATGGTAGTAGGCCAGCTGCTCCACTGCAATTCCAACAATTCTTCCAGCTATTGCTCCAATTGCCATACTAGGTATAAACAACCCAGATGGAACCTGCAACAAAACCAGAAAACCTGCTGTCATGCTGATGAGAACACACATGATGCAGTGTTCTATAAGTAAATCATTATTCTTTTCTCAAAAGAGATGTAAATGCTGTCAGTTACAGAATATCAGACAGAATGCCTGAGGCTGGACATGACCACTCTAGATTTTCTACCTCTGCTTAAGCAGGGTCAACTACAGCAGATTTCAGGAAAGAAGGTTTATGTGATAAGCAAGGAAAGGGGAGTTAAAAAAACCTACAATTTGTTCAAGAGGTATAGTCCTTTCTTCTTCCACATAACAGGACTAGGGAACCTAAGTAGTTGTTTCACTTAGAAATTTTAGAATCGTCCTTCTTGCTGAATTAGGCCCATATAAACAGCAATCCATCCCCACAGTTACTGTTCTCTATTATAGTTAACACATGTTTCTGTTCAGCTGAACAAAGGGCTAGTTTTAATTTAAATTCAATATTGTTTTCTGCAAGACTTGCTTATTAATCAACAAGAGAAAGACTTTTTCTTTCTTAAAGAACTACACATGGAAAACAAAATCTATAATCAAAGCTGCTAGCTTTGAGATACAGAAAACAAGAAAGGTAATAATTAAATAATCACTGCATTCATACTTACCTTGATACCAAAGGTGAAGACTGTCATGATTATTTTAAATATGAGTGCTAAACACAACTGCCATATAGCTGAATAGACTCCAGTGCCTGCTGGACGATCAGGAATATCATCTACTATTTTGCTTGCATTCATATCATTTCTGTAGTCACAGAGGGAGGATGATTCTAATGGCCCACAGTCTGTGAAGAGCTCTTTAATAAGCTCACTGGTGTTTAGCCTTGTGTATGGATTAGGGAATGCAATGACAGCTGTTATTGCTGCAACAATAATAACCTCCAGGACAGGGTACTTCCCAAATTTCGTAGATTTGCGTCGACGACACCATGCGATGTTTGCTCGGATGAAAAACGCTCCCCAGAGCCCACCAAATACTCCCAGAAGAATGAAAGGAAGCAGTTCAAAAAGGTACCAAGGAGTGTGGTATTCCACATAAAAAAGAACAAGGCGGCTATTACCAAAAGGATTGATGGACCTTAAAACAAATGCAGCTACTAAAGCAGCAAAAAATGATCTCCACAAAGTTTTCAGTGGGAAATAGTAACTGACCTGCAAAAGGCAATACATGACAATTATTAGTAACTGAATTTAAAATCATGGAAAGATCATTTTAAGCATCTGTTAACAGTACCACTGCTCACAAGGTGTAAGCTGAATATTATTCAACACTATTCATTTGGAACACTGGAGTTCCATTTTAAAGGCTCTACAACAGTTCATACCTCTATCAGTTTTGAAGTCAATACTCTTCTGAAACCATTGCTGTTCTAAAACTCTTGGAAAACAATGCATAGTAATTAATGTTCAAAAGCTTCTCTGTTTATAAGCATCTCTTTCTAGCATTGACAAGAACTAGGCTGTGTATTAGTTGCACTCTCAAATTTCCTGCAAATACAGTTTTATCTCCATTGAAGATACATTGAAACATTTATAGCAGATGTGTTACTTTTATGAAGTATAATTAAAACACTACAAAAAAAAGCCTGAAAAGAGAACAAGCAATTTTATACTAAAGCCTCACATAGCCTGGCTTGAAATTCAAGAGTTTTCTTCTAAGCTTTTTTTGAATTTTTTTTTTTACAACAAAGGAATTCCTCAAAACCCTCCATTGATATTAAAAATACAATTGACAGAATATTTTGCTTACTTTTTTTGAATTCAGATTTTTTTTTGCTTTCTTTATAAATGCTAATGATCTCAATAACATTCTTACGAAATTAAAAAACAACTAATGAATATTAATTTCATATGAAACATTTCTTGAAGAATTAAGTTTGGTTGCCTAGGAAGTCAGTTTTATACCACATTAGCAACTGCAATTTTAAGAAAAACTGTGTTTAAAAATCTTGCCTCCCAAAACTGTTGAATAAGGTTTCAAAAGCATCTTTCAAAATGAAAAAAAAAAAAAAAGGTCAAATTTATGTAATTTTTTTTTTTTAGAATATACTCCTAAAGTAAAAATCTGCTGCATCTCTAGGTCTAGGTAAACTGTAATTACTGACTGACTCAGTCACTCTCCAGAAAAATGCATCTGAGAACAAAGCAAAACTGACATTAATCCAAAGAAAAAAGTTTGCTAGTAAGAGGGTGAGACTTTGAAATGTTGGTGCAAACATAATCTCCTTAGAAAATATTCTGTAGCTTAAAGTAGTCTGAGGTTATTCATACTAAAACAGATCTTTTAAAACTATCTATCCTTCAGCGCCATCTCTTGACCCACCTCCTCCAGACTGAAAAGGACTCCACCAATGGGGGCACCAAAGGCTACAGATACCCCTGCTGCTGAGGCAGCTGACAACACCTGGGAAAAAAAAAAAATGCAATGGTGAGAGGTGTTTTTTCTGCAGTCTGTGATACACTTTAAAGGTAAAGAACAGAATCTCATTACAGTAACCAGTTTCTTCCATGTTTCTATCACGAACACACAGACCTGCTAGCTGAAAAGCAACAACTGCATCAGAATCTGTCAAGACATGGCCACAACAGCCACTGGCCAGGTACCAACCATAAGGAAGCCAAAACTGCTGGTTAAAGCCTCCCCAGCAAAGAACTCAAAAGAGCCTATAAAAGTGCTGATACCTCATTTTCAAGCTGTAGCAAGCTTTCTCTGTGACAGAGTAGGTAATTTTACTGTGTTTTAAGTCAAGCAAGCAGGGCAAATGACCAGCTTGGCTGCACAGGGAACTCCTTGTGAAGCTCAAGAGAAAAAAGAAATTGTACCATCTTTGGAAGCAAGGTCAGGCTTTGCAGCAAGATTACAGAACTGTGGTTTGTATATGCAGGAAGAAGACATGTGTGGCCATTTGAGATAGATTTCTAGCTCAGACAGAAAAAAACAAAACTTAGAAGTAGAAGCTCTGAGTGAAGAGGTGAACATTGTAGCAATAGGCTATATAACAGCAACAATGGATAAGTTAATATAATTTCATTGGAGCATCAAGAGCCTTATATCTGGAAGCACAGCTTGTCTCTTCCCCTTGCTGCTTCTGCTGCACCTGCTGCTGCCTGACCCCTTTCCCACCCTCCTTAACGTTGTTTGCTTGTTTTGTTCCTGTAGTAGTTTATTCTTTTTATACTGTTATATTTAGTTTAAACTATAAAATACAATTTCATTTTTCCTGACTTTCGAAAAATAATCCGTGTTGTAGTGAGTTTACTCTACTGGGGGAGGGATCCACTCTAACCTGGTACAACATGGAAAGCCAAAGCTCTATCAGAGCACAGCAGCTGTGGGGCAAGTGAGAGGGAAATAGCCTTGCAGACACCAAGGTCAGTGGTGGAGAAGGAGGAGGCACTCTAGGTTCAGGAGCAGAGATACTCCCCACAGCCTGTGAAGAAGACCATGGTGACACAGTCTGTACCTCTAAAGCCACTGTAAAGCAGATCTCCACCCTGCAGCCTGTGGAGGAGCAGGTGGATGTGCCCTGAATGAAGAGGCAGCCTGAGGAGAGCCCATGCCAGAGCAGGGTCCTGGCAGAAGCCACAGCATATGAAGAGAATCCCATGAAGGAACACATTTCTGGCAGGAACTACAGCCTGTGGGAGATCCATCCCGAGGCAGTCCATTTGTAAAAGCCTGCACCTTGTGCAAAAGACATATGCTGAATCAGTTTCTGAAGGACTGTGTCCCATGGGTGAAACCCCACACTGGAACAGGGGAAAAACATACAGAAAAAAGAACAGCAGTGTTACAAACTGACTGCAACCCCCAAACCCATTCCCTTGTGCTGCTTTGGGATAGAAGAGTCACAAACGGAACCTGGGAAGAAGGGAAAGGGGGTATGGTGATTTTAGTTTTTTTTTTTTAATTTCTCACTATCCAACTCTGTTATTAATGCCAATTAATAAGATAATCTTCCTCAAGTCTAGTCTGTATTGCTTGTAACTGGCAAGTGATCTCCCTGTCTCTATCCTGACCTATGAACTTTTGACCTTATTTTCTCTTGCTGTCTTGAGGCAGAGGATGGGTAAGAGAGCAGTGTGGTGGGCATCAGTGCTAACCCACCACATTCTCACTAGCAACAACAAATTGAAATAGAGCAGAAACACTGTTGTCACCAACCCTTTCCAGGAAGGCATTCATTAATAATCACCATGTAGAGGCAAGAACAGAAAGAAATTAAGTAAAATTAAATGGTCTCTGAGGTAGAGGAAACAGAAACTTACTCTGTCATAAAAACAACTTACCTTGCAGAATACTAGTGCTTGTAACATACTGATAATCCAAGCCTAAACAGCATCATCAAGAACAAATATTTTAAACAAATAATTGTAAATGTATGGATATTAAATATATTTTAGATATACTTTTACAAGAACTTACCTCTCTTTTTTTAGCTTCATTTGTGCTGTACTTTGGGAAGAGGTAGGAAAAAATATTCCCACAGCAGCAGGCAACGTGTACCAGGGGACCTTCTTTTCCTAAACTCAAACCTGATGCGACGGCCAAGACTAAAGTAATTGTTTTTATCATCAAAGTCCACTTCCCTAAGTAGCCTCTGATGATGAAGCCACTCAAAATAGTTTTTATCTAGAAGAAACAAAAAACAATCTCTGTATTGTATTCTGCTTTCTTCAGAAAGTAATTAATTTTATAACTTTCGTTGAGTAACTTCAAGAATAGTCTTTGGACATGACTAACTTTGTCACATTTTAAAACATGTACTGTTCAGATTGCTACACTGAGTCTGTTTGGTTGCCAGAGGCTTTCAATTTTTAACATACTCTAAAACACTGGACAACAACATTATCAACTACATTTAGTAGAAAATTAATCTGCAGTAGCTTCTAAGATTGCATTCATTGGTTTATGATGTAAATTATTAAGTGAAAGTCATAAAACTCCTGAAGGAAAAGTACACCTGCAAAAACTATAGCGAAGGTTACCTATTATAGCACTATCACATTTAAGCAACTTTACCCCTCTCTGTTCTCTCCTTGTGCTTTACCATTTCTGCATCAAAATGTAACAGTAAATACCTTGACATGAAGGTGGTAAAGATGGGCCTTTTTCCACTGGAAAAGATGTGCCACTTGCCTAGGATATTGTTTTGCCTAACAGTGTCATATTATTATCCTGGAAAATATGTTCCTGTGTAGGAAATAGTATAGGTTCTCACAGAAAAGGAGGAGAGGTATACAAAACACTGGGCAGTTGGGTCTGGAAAGTAAACGTTAGCTAAATTTGGAAACCAATTTAGGATGAAATCTCTTCTGGAATAATGGCAAAGAACTACTGAGGCTTATTCAGACGCAGTGCTTGCCCTTCAACTCCTACAATACAGGTATATCAATAAATATTTACAGAGTGACTGAAGCAGTGAAACTGACCAGGCTCTGACTTCATATTTTCCCCTCCCATTCTGTGTACAGCAGAGGACAACAATTGTAACAACAACGAGATTTCAAGGATACCACACATTTTACTTTCTGACTGACTGTGCTAGTTAAGGCAGTTACAGTCAGTTCAAAAAAGCTCAAATGCTGTACCGAAAGACCCCTATTCTGTCCATGAACCACTGTTCTCTTGTCACTGTGGGGAGGGTTTGGAAATTACTCTTTAGAATTCTCTTAAGCTACGTGCTCCTGAAAGAGTAGTCCAGACACAGGTATGCAACAGTATCTACACATTTAGGAGATACCCTGAAATTCTGAGTGATTCTCTCAGCAACAACTGGCACAATTACACTATTTTAACTTCGAATACTTGTATTNCACCCTGAAAGCAGCAGGAATTTCCAAAAGAAAGTGAAACATCTGTTATATATATTATTTAGACCTCACCTCAGGTATCCCTGAGCCACAGGCATAGGGAGCAAATACCTTCACCAGAGAAACTGCTAAGAAGGCAAAGCTCAAAGCCCAGAAAATGTACATTATGTAGTTCATTATGTATGAACCTGGACCCTAGAAACAAACCCAAAAAAATAATTATCAGAATATAGATTAGAGGTTGGAGCAAAATTACCATTTAAAATAACCTATGCCTTCTTGATGTTCAAGTACACTTACATAAACATTTTGAGGGACAGTAATTATTACTCAGCAAGAAAGAGATGAGTTTTGTTTGAAAAGCATTAACTGGGTTATACAAGGTAGGAAGTGTTCTAACATCTTAAAAAAGAAAACCAATCAGCATAGGTATTTTTAATAGCTATTAACTGCTAAAATCTACCTAATACTGAACAAATCACCTTTATTAAAAAACTTTATGGTAGAACAAATAAATCTATTCTTCACTGTCAAAGGATATCACAGGTTTCTTTTTTTTTAATGTATATCTATGATCAAGAACAGAGATTCTTGAGTTATTAACAATTCTATATTGTTATAAAACTTACACTTTACACCTGCAACAATCCAACTCCCCCTGCGACCCCCTCTGCAGTGCATGAAATGCACATTTACTACTATATAACCTACTACTAAATTCAAATTCTGGAAAAGCGGAGCAACAGTACAACCCAAATCTCTGCTTAATACTCTAACTTAACACCACTGTTTTCTTTCCACGTTCAATTGAGCTGTTGAGCAAGACCATCAGAAAAATGGGTATATACTTACTTCTGCTTGCCCAATTATTAGTTCTGCCCAGGTTTTCCACTGTGGACATTTATCCCTCTCTTCAAATGTTGTCTCGTTTGAACCCCAACAACACTGCTCATGGTTAAACCACAAAGCACTTAGGCAAATGCCTTCCTTTAAGTCAGTCATCCAGTCAGCAGCAATGTCAATTAATCCTGCCAATGCCCCTGTTGTAGAAACAGTTTCGTGTTAATATCCTGTTAAACAGGAGGAACACAAGCAGATAAAATTAAGCAATGTGTACTAATTGATGGAAACTGAAATGACAGAAAACATGAAAAAAATTATATGTAAAACATTATCCACTTCCACTAATATGACCTATTTTAGTATAGTAAGATTAGTATTTGATGAAGAATCTAGTACCTTGTATATTTCCTTTTTTTTTTTTCACTAAGACACTGTTCTCCAACAGCCCAGTGAGACTAAGTCTTAAGAAGCAGTAGAGGACTGACACATTTTGTGATGAAAAAGGTGACAGACCTTCTGCCAAAGCTACCTGCCAGCAATAGTTTTAGAACCTTAAAAACACCGCCAAATAAACTCTGATGACATTCACGTGATGTATCATTCTGCAACATGGTGAGCACATAAAATTCCTACTGTAGGTAACAAACACTACAGATACTGAGCAGTTCACAAACTCAAAGCTTAAGAGGCATTCTGTGTTGTAACTACTTGCTGAAGAGTCCTCAAGAAGTAGGCATTACTTAGGAAATTGCTTCAAAGGATCTTGCCAAATTCTCCATTTGAGATCCTGGTCCAAAGTCAAAGGGAGTATTTCAGCAGAACAAAATTTCAATTAAATTAATTGAAATGCATAAACATAAGACCTCCCCATGACTAAAATCGAGGTGGTACCATTTAAGAATCCTTAGACGCATACAAAAGAAAACAACTGAAACAAAAGAAAACTGGGAATGTTCATGGACAAGAATTTGCTCACTTTGTTGTTCAGAAATACAGTAAAGGAATTTCAATATACATAGCAGTTTGAGGTGGTGTATGTGGAAACACAGCATATGAATTACTACAAGCAATTTCCAGTAATTATATACTCCCAATTTGTACATTCAGTGGTATATAAACAAGCTACAAACTCTGCATATATATTAATTTATATATAATTTGTCAAAGTGGTTAAGTAGCAATTACATAGGTACCATGCCTTTTTAATAGCCATACTGTGAAGCCAAACCAATTTTCCTAGCATTCAATCCAAGACCTGTTTGAAATACTTTTTTGGAAAATTGTGCACAAAGTTTGTGATTTCTCTCACTCCTGCACGTTTTAGCCACTCCACACTATGCTAATAGAAAGCAGCCACTGCATGACAGTGGGGCCACAAACTATTAGATGATTTTAGCTGTAAAATCCATTGTAAAACACCCTAAAAACAAAAGAGCTGAAGCACAATCCAATGTACTCTGTCTGTTAAAGTTATTACTGTCTGTGTAACAACCTGTAAGAAGGTACGAAATCAGCTAGATTTTGCTCACATATAACACATTTTACAACTAACTGTATTTACACATATATCAGAGCTTTTTTGGTCCATACAGAATAAGCTGAGGGGTTCAGTAAAGTTCCTACCAGAAACCAAAGCAAACAACAACAACCAAACAAAATCTCTCTCAAATCAAACCAAGTTCATAGAACTGAACCAATTAACACACTTTCATAAGAAATCCTATGGGTTAAAAGCAGCATTTAATAGAAATGGAAGGCACCAATCTCAATCACAGCACTAATTGTGCTGGTTTGAACTAATTGGAGAATTTGAGTGAGAAATTAGTCTATTGGCTGAGAGAGGAAAACACAGTATGTCACTTCACCCAGAGCTTTACTGAGAAAGAAAAAAAAAAAAATGTTTTAAAAGTGTAACCCAAACATAGATAAGTCAGAGTGCTTCAGGCCTCTCTGGGCTGTGGCTGCTCCTTGCATGGTTCCTTTGTCTCTGTCTTTTGTAGCTGATTCTTAATAATTCTAACTCCTTTCCTACTACTAATACCCCTGGCTGATCCACCACAGCTTATCTGCATCATCACTAGGTGGTGAGATAAGATTGGGGAAGGGGGGAAAGGTGGTAGGGGGTGGTTGGTTACCCCACTTGGGGATTTTGATCTCTGAGAGGGCTGTGGTATTTCTGTATTACCTTTTCATTGTATATATCTGTACATATCTGTTATACCTTGTAAATATCCGCTTGTATATTGTGCATTGCTGTAAATATAAAGCTTCATTTATCAACTTCCAGTGTTCTGAGTCCTAGCCGGGGTTTATATCAAAAGGTGGGGGGGCAGGTAACTGCTAAACCACCACACTAATGATTATTAATAGTTCAGTAGGTGGAAGCTCAGTAACCTTGGGAAACACTCACTAAATTCTATGTGGATTTGGTTTTTCCATTTAATTAGCAAAACCTCCTCTCAATGTGCTAAAGCCCGTAAATTGAGGTAGTCGACCTCTTCCTTCCCTCATGGTATTATGGCAGTAATCTGAACCAGCTGTTGTCCAGGCTAGTGGATAACACACAAATGTGAAAAGCACTTGCTGACAAATAGAAGAAAAATGTACCTGATGCCAAACCAGTTAGTGTGACTACTAGCCATCCTGACCATGCATCATATAAACTTTTTGTCATCTCCCATGCTGATTCTTTCTTCTTGCTGTTAATCTGCAAAGAGAATTCGTTATATGTACTTGTAGGTTTCTGCTATATAAATCGGAGGGAAAAACCCCCAAGTATGTCATACAAACTGCATGATGCAACATGCAGGGAAACATACCCTCTTTTTAATCTGCATGTATTCTCCTCATATTTATTAATTTACATAGACAAATTAGTTTGGTTATTCGAACATTAAACAACTGACAGAAAAAAGTAAACCCAAACAAACCATAAACCAAGAAAGCACAATACTACACACAGAAATCTAGAAAAAGTATCACCCTCAAAGCAAATAAACACCACACAGAACCACAGAATGGATTGGAAAGAATCTTTGAAGACCATCTAGGGTCACACATAGTTTCCCCTCTACATTTTTAATTTTTAAAAGTTGTTCCTACAGGACCATGCCTTTCAAAACCACCACGTGAACTAGCATTCATTCTTACTTCTTTCCACATCTTTCATCACATGGACAAACACACTCCTACCATTCAGGACATATCTATAGATTTTGCAGTGGTGCTACGACTGTTAACTCTCAACTGTCCTGACTCTTCCAGTCTCAGGCATTAAAATGAGTTAGAGCTGTGAGACTTCACTCCAGATAACCTACTTCCAGATGTGATCTCTCTTGCGAGAACAGTCAAGCTCAGAGTTCTATCCAACGGTATAACCACTAGATATTAACCTACACATTTGCAGTGTAAAGATGGCACTGTGTTAATTACTGCTTAGACATCAAACTGTAATGTATTATATGGGAAACACCTTACTTTTAATTAAAAGCATCCAAACAAGGTGTTTGTTCTCAGATCTTTTGTACAAGGATATCTTTTCCTTTAAAAAAGCACTAGATAGTGCAATTCTGGATGTTTTGGGTTTTAAACTAGTGCAAAATTGATAAAAAATGAATACTATGAAATTTGAAGATCTGAAGAGATCAATAGAGGAGAGGCAGAAAGCAAATTCTGTGATGGCAGACTGGAAAAGACATCTACCATGCATATTTAGATTACTGTTTTGTTAAGCAGTGATGTGTTTTTGATGAAAGAATTTTCACTTTGCACAATCCAAATAAGCACAGCACTACAGGGCAGTAGCACAAACACATGTGCCAGGGCAAAAGCAATACACATTGGTGCTCACTTCTCTGTATGAATAGCACCATAAGCACTATTATGGTAGTACAAATATATCTACACTGGAAAACAGCCTTACACCTGCTAGCACACCAAAAAACCCCAAAGCAGTACTGTAAATATATCACCTAGATTATGAGGAACAACTCCTGCTGTATTAAATTACTATTTCCTCTCCAAGTTCTGATACTATTGCAGGACTGCAGGTATGAGTGAAATAAGTGCTTTTCAACAGCATTCAAGTGATTTTAGCTGATGTAACCACTTTAAATTTTAAGGATGCACATATTTGTATGTGTTACTAGATCAGACCAACATCTAACAAAAAGAATTTTCCAAGTACTGTTATTTATCTCAAGTACCCGTCTGTGCCTTTCTCTGTCTTTGCACTTCTCTCGAACCCAGTCAATGGTATGGAAGTCATCGTATGTTCCTACTCCAGGAATGGGCTCATCCAGAAGATCCAGTAAATGTGTTGAACTGTTGATACTTCCTCCATTTGTCATTGTATAATGAGTTCCTGTGGCAGAAGAAAGACAGGAACAAATTAATTCTGCAGTAGATAGGTATTGTAATGTTCATAGCACTACAACATATAAAATTGCCAAACAAGAAATTAGCACATTTCCTGTAAGAAGTGTACTTAACTCCATTTAGGTATCTCAGTGCTGCATATCTATTTTTTCTGTCACTCATCTGCAGATTAAATTTGCACATTCGTGATTCTGTTTCCCATTGGTTAAAAATGAATGCCCTTGTCAATCATTTTTCTGCTTTATATGCAGACTACAGAGAAACTTCAACGGAACTAAGTGGAAAAAGAGAGCCTCTTCAACACACATTTAACTTGAAGTTTACTTCAGTTTATGAATTATCAAAGGAAAATCTGACTGCAAGAAAACAAAACCAGACGATTAGATATGAAGTTCACAGCACTTCCATATATTGAAGTTATGTTAAAATATACATATCATTGATTACTCACCTCCTACATTTCTAAACCAAACCTAAGAATACATTATCAACAGATTATCAATACAGCTAAAATAAAGTAACCAAAACAACAAGCAAATACTCTTTTTTTTTTTTTTCCTTTTAAATGTATTTCTCTCAGGTATTTCAAAGAACAGCCCTCAGTCTTGAGAAGTTTTAAAATACTATATAAAGAAAATGTCTTCTACTAGTTCATCATCACTACCTAGTTCACTCACAAGCAGCTTGCAGAGCAACATTCCCAAAAGTATTCCTTTCAGTGATCAAAGTAAGAACAAGAGGTGCACTGAGAAGTTTTCCCTAGACATAAGTGATCAAGAAAGTTGTTTGTTTGTCATTTTCTTTCTAAGCTTTCAACCATCATCAATTATGCAATATCTTGGATTTTTTTAGTTCCTGTGGTATATTTACAGTCTCCAAGTATAATGAATGGTTGGCTGCTTAAATATATTATGGTCACCATTTGCCCACCCAACACTGTTTCTGCACAGTAATCACTGTAAAGAGAATGTTTATAGTGAGGTTCACATAGACAATAATTTAAAGAGTGATTACTCTCACTTCTTTGGCTAAGAACAAAACAATTTGGCTAACAGCATGTGGCATACCACAGTAATCTCTATTCTTAAGGATGCAGGCCCAAGTTGGCCAGGAATTCTATCAGTTCATACAGGCATTACAACTCATTTCACTAGACTAACACTCAGATGGTCAGGCAGCTATGTTTTTTCTGAGTTTGCTATGCTTGTTTGGGTTTTTGAGGTTTTTCTTTTTAATTTTCTTTGTGTTATCAGCAGAAGTTTCCAATTTATGAAAAAGTCTTGCTACAAACGATGAGTTGACTATCCCCAGCTCTCACCAACAACCGACAAATAGATTCAGACATAGGTAAAGTGTGTCTTTTCCCCTCACAATTTGTGAAGTCTGAGATCTAGCAGAAGCAGTATGACACCTGGCATTATACCCAGAGTCAAAGATGTGCCTCAGCTGTCTATTAATTAAGAGATCTCCTTTAAGCCTGCTACAAAATTCTGCAGAAAGACTAATTTAAAAAAATAATCTTCAAGTAAAAGAATGCAAACAGAAGAGGTAACTCCTCAACAACGAACAATGCCAACACCATTCTCCTGCATTTATATTCCACAGCTTAGCTCTGTAAATCTCTTCCCCAAGCTGTTGCTAGTCTCCTTTAAGGCAAATGTAAAGAGGTACTATCTATACTTACATTAATAAAAAGGCTAATAACAACCAATTAAATCACATGTGCTAATAGAAATGATTGTGAAAACCTTTAATTAGGATAAGGGATTAAATTCTCTTGCCATTTTCAATTCTCATAATTAGAAAGGAATCAAGATACATGTTTGTGGAGTAAGTAGTAAGAACATTTGCACTGTAATGATTTGTTTAGCTCTCAAAAATGAAAGCGTAAGAAGAAAATGCACTATAGAAGTGTGATTTTTCTATTAAATTAACTTCATCCGCAAAACAAGGGAACATAAATTAAATTCAGTCACAGTTTAATTATTAATCTCCTACAAAGTTACAACATAATCAAATATTTTCCTAAACCTGTACTCTACTTGAAGTAGACTACAAAGAATGGTCATTGCCTGAATACAATAAAAATCCTACTCAAACCATGTGAGGTTCCAACTTCACCAGCAGTTGTTGGCACACCAATTACTGGAATATACATTACTATTGTATGATGGGGAGAAAACAGAGAACAAGATATGAAGCTGAAGAGGTGGTTTTGTAGAATACAGAGCTGCCTGATGCAGATTAATAGCTACAGTCTTTTACCAAGTAACAGGCAGCAGTGATACCCTGCATTAGCATGGGGGAGAAAGGCTGTCCTACAGAGCACTGTGAAGAGGACAACCATACGAAATCTGATGCTCTTTATCTAACATACATAAGCCTGACAGCTGTGGAGAAAGCACATTCTTCAGCTACTATGATCCATGTAGCATATAACTATTCAACAGGAGAATTTTGAGAAATACACCTTTACTAATACTCAACATTTTTACAAACTTCCACCTCTCCCTCTTCCCTTCATTCTCTAGAATTTCACACAGTAAGATGCTTCTTCCAACTATGACAATAATGGTTCCCATCAGCACAAACACATGCAAACTTTCATGACTTATTGCCAGTTCCATCCAAATGTTATTATTTTTCAACTCAATAGCTTTTGTTAAAATCTTTACCATATACTTTTTTTATCATAGTATTGTAATCTTCAAACAGGAAATCATCGTTACCTTAATACATTTTAAGATTTAGCAAATGTAGCCACGTCAACATTCTCAATGTTCAGAAAGTATTTACCCTTTCTTCCTTCTCCTTTTCCTTCAGTCTTCAAATTTCAAAATGGTTTCTCAGGCTACAACTCACTGCAAGTGCTTTTCAAACTACAAGCAACCTTAGTCTCAAAAACCGCAACAGGCACTTAGCACACAAGGCATACAGAGACAGCCTCTAGCCTCCATGTTCTGTATGTGCACACCTGAGCCATTCTGCAAAAGTAAAGAAGTTAAAGCCTCCTTCTTGTTACACATGAGTTTGCTTAAGGCTTTATTACCATCTGCTTCCCAGTTTAAAAGTGGCAGGCAGAACTCTTATTACTACTGTTACTCCAAACTAACCCATGTTACCACAGAGGCAAGTAGTAATGTACTGATCCTCTTAAGAGGCTCAATACAACCCACAGGAATCCTTATAAAGCAAATCCAATACAATCCCTTCCTACATTACAAAAATTATGTTTCTGGCATCCCTTTAGAGGAGGTGAAGCAGCCTTTGAAAGTGCTTTGCATGGCACCTGAAAAATGTGTGTAATTACCAACATCATTCAAGATGAAGACTGGTTATATGGTACCCATATGTAGAAAATGAAAGAAGAGAGATTCCTTGGGTCAGGGTGGGCGTAAGGCAAGAAGGAATCTGTAATATATAAAACAACTTTTCGGAGTATAGCAGAATATTAGCTCTATAATTTGTTTGTTCCCTTGTTCTTTTGCAACTCAGTGGATTTCTTTCACATTTGAAAGCAACTCTGGGCAACATGCAACTGACAAAAATTGTGTGGGTATTTTTTTTAGATAATTAATTTTAAAATACAACATCAACAAGGATTAATAACTTTAAAAAACCATTACTGACTAGTCGCTATATACAGTTCAAAAACATTCATAATAAAACGTTTAAAAATACTAACAAATGAAAAAAAGAGTTGCTGCCATTCAAATGCTGTTGCATTTTTTCACTTCAAAGGTCTCTTGGAACAGGTCTCCAGTGAAAGAGCCTGGCAGATCTTCAGAGTCTTGCTATTTTGTCTTTGGTATGAAGAAATTAAGAGTCAGTGGATTTGGGTTGTCACTTCTTTGCATTCTCCCTTCCAGAGAGCCAGTGGGTTTTAGTACCTACACGATAATTTTGAAATCCCACTGAAAGTACACTTAAAACACCTTGAGGTAAAGAAATGAGGAAGGTAGTGCTACCTACTACCTATGTACAGTTTCATACAAGGAAGGGTTTTTGCAGCATACTTGGTGCTCCTGATTCCTTCATAACTGTTCAATAATCCTTCTCAACTCCATCCCTGTGTGCAGTGTGCCTTCTTTAAAAAAAAAGAAAAAAATAATAAAAAAAGGAAGAGAAACAAGATGTAAGACAAATGCTGCATCCTAGGTAACTGAGCATTGCACATCAGATTTTCAGTGTGGTTCTCCACCATGTGATTATCTGAACAATTGCCCTGTATCACCTAGAGAACAAATCCAAGCAGCTAGTGTCTATCTAGAATAAGGTACAGAACTGAGATATGAACAGGCTCAAGAGGATGGGTAGCAAAGCTGACATGGAACCGTAACTTATGATAAAGACTCCTTCTGTGCATTATACAGTATATGATATACGTCTGAATACACATCACAAAATACACAGACTCAAACTTAACATCAACTCAATTTTATGAAATGAGATGTACTCTCAGGACATAATTATATAATCAGACTGAGCTGATCTAACAGACTGCTGCCACCCAAATAGAAGATCCTGGTCCTCCTATTTCTTTCTCCACTTCCTGGTTACTCTCACCTTTGGATCAGTTCTGTTGTCCTTGGATCCAACAGCACAGTAAACTAGGCAAACATGCTAATCCAACTAAGCAGACACAACTAAAAAAAAAATTAAAATCTGCCATTACACAGAGCTGGAATCAAGCTTCTCTGCTGCCAGACAAGACATACAGATAGTGCAAGAGCAAGAACTAGTAAGAGATAGGGAATGATAAGCAAGTTCACCTCTTTCCACCACAACTGTCAGATTAGTTATACTGAAATATATAAATGCATTCTTGGGGTCTTGTTAGATTTTAATCACATCCTTCTGCTTGAAATGATTCAAACTTCTACATAAACATTACTAACTAGACAGTGTAAAGTAAGACCTGTTTCACAGAGCTTGAAACTCCCAAAGGTGGCTATGTTAAACATTTCAGAATTGTAAACACAAGAGATAAACAGTATCAATATTGAAGTCAATGGCAAAGCAGTAATAGTACCCAACTTCTCAGAGGTATTTATCTACAGTAATTGCTAACTGTTACAGCGAGAATACACTAGTTTACTGCTGCTCACACACCCCTTTTTCTAGATAGTGCACAACCACACATTCCTTCCCTCAGCAACCCTTTTCCTGGCTGACAGAAGTGCCACATTTGTGTAGCACAGAAGTAGCACATTTGTATTACTTCAATCAGAGAGTGTGTGTGTGTGTGGGCGGTGTTTAAAAAAAGGCAAAAAAACTGCACCTCTGCAAGTGAAATTGAAGCTAATCAGTTTTCTCTAAAGGCTGGAGTAAGCTCTCCCTGACCATTCAAATCCGCTGAGCATTATAATCAGCAGGGGCTGTAGCTTTCAGGACGCAGAATGCTAATCCAAGGCTTTGCTTCACCAGTGCGTCCTTGGGTATTAGGTGGCAAGGGGATTGTAGGTGGGGAAGCACACTGAATGCAATGCAGACCGTAAGGATCATTTACACTTGTACACACAAAGTATGTATTAGTGCCTCAGCTTCTCTCGGTCTCTATACTCAGACCCCAAAATATGAGGCTTTCAATTAAAAATCAAGAGAACAAAGAATGGTGATTTATTTAAATATGTCTGTTAGTACTCCAGAAGAGTCATTAAGCACTATAATCTTTTATTGGTCAGAAATATTTTTAATGTCCAGAGCCATAATCACAGCATGCTATGCCACACTACTATCAAGTGCTACTATTGATGAGAAATTCTTTTAGAGTCTTTGTAATCAAATAATCAATTCCCCTATGTCTTCAGATAGCTCTTATAAACTGCATCAAACGCTTACAAGCACAAACTGATCTATGCATTGCAATCAAAATTAATCAAAAAATGACAAATCTGTATGTATACAAAGAAAAAAAAATCAGCTGGAAAAAAGTAGGGAACAGACAGACACAGAACATGGAAAAGAAATAAAATATTTTATGAAAGTACNAAAAAAAAAAAAAAAAAAAAAAAGGCAAAAACCCCCAAAACAACCCTGTGTTATAAAAAACTTCTAAAAGTAGGAGTTCAATGACAGTTTAATAGTAGAGTAAAATGAAGACTTTTGAAGAACTGCATCTACTACAAATGCACAGCAAAATAGAGGTTAAGTACTGCTCAGTGTGAATAGCAAGACTGAAAAATAAGATAAATGGCTTTGGCTTTTTACTTTGGATGGAAGAAATACTTCTGTTTCTATGACGCAGCAAAAAAAAAAAAAAAGGCTTTATTATTGCAGATTTATTTTCTTGCAGCATTAAAGGTAGAATATATGGTATTTACTTGGTTATACGTACAATGAGACTTCAGATATGCAAGTGCAATTTTGGGGATCCCCATACTACTAAATTTACAGCTTAAATATAAGATGAACAGTGCAGAAAGGGGAAAAATAAAAGGTATAAAGTTAGGTAAGGCAAACACTACAAAAGGAAAGTAATCTAACAGTGGCCAAGGCACTATAAGTCAGAATAATAGAACCTTAGGTAATCAGGTTTCTAAGCACCACTGCTTCTGCATGGATGTAAGAGCTACTTACTGATACCTTGTTTTGTAGGGTAAAGGCAGGATACAGTAATAATAATGTCTGCTAATATGATTATCTCAATGAGGACACGCTCAGGCCAAAGGATGGCATAACCTTGGTTTGTTCATTAGGGTTTCTAATATCTCAGATAACAACACATCTCAAAATTCTTTCCAAAACTGAGAAACACGTGCCTAACAGAGAACCTTATCAGTAACACAATACAGGTAGACAGATAACCTGTAACTACCTACAAAGTACTGTAGTTTTATCTCATGGTACTTTCTGTTAATCACTGAAGTCAAACAAGTTAAACTTGTAATTGAAAACCCTTATCCCCTTTTTATACTAGGAAATATAAACCAAAGTGCAGCAGAAATTCAGTGTTTTTTTTCCTCAAAAAACCTGTATCATCTTGATCGCATTTTCTGTCACGAACCTGTAATTAGTGTAAAAATTAGTTTTGTTACTCCTCCTCTGCTAGCACTAAAATTCGAGGGTCTAACTCTAGCTCTGAGCATGTGTACACAACTTTCATACCCATTTACTTCAAAACTCACACTGAGAATTTCAGTCTCTAATGGCTTTTAATTTATTACTAATTCTCTAAGGGCATAAGAAGCCCATAAGCAGAAATGCAGCCTAAAATACGTAAGACTAAGTTCTACTATTTAGAGGATCCCAATTGGCTCAGCAGGCATGTGACTCAAACACTTCCTAGGATATCACTAAAAATCCTCTGCACCACAGCTCATATTAATAGGTGAAATGCAGAGGGTGTGGAGGGGAGGAAAGTTTGCGCAGTTTTAGCACAGTCTAAGCAACATGAATTGCACCTACATGCAGTGATGACTGGTGCACAATAAATCGTGAGTTACTTTGTCTCTCAAAAAAACAACCAAACAAAAAAGCTTTACTGAAATGAAGCCATCAGTAAATGTAGTGTGCTCTTCAGATATGTAACTTTCACATTCGGCTACTGACTGAACTGCAGATTATTAGTGGAACAGCATTTCACTAATTTCACTCGTGGACTTCCAAAATCTAAAACCCAAATAGTGCTTATGCATATGTAACAAATAAAACTGAGTTAACAATCCCCAAGTTCTGCTACTAATAGCCTGGCCACTATATGTGCATCACTACTGGTCAGATTTCAAGTTTTTAATGAATGATAAAATTAATTCTTACTTAGGAAAAAAAAAGAGGGGGGAAAGGAAATCAAAGAGAGTGAGCATGTGTGTGAAAGGCTGTAAAACAAGCAAGATACTAATAATTCAGAACTTTCAAAAACGTCCAGCTAGTAATAATGATGCAGAAAATAATCCAATGGCAAACAACTAAGCAACACAATCTGTTTACACAACATATATTCCAGTATAGAGTTTATGATCTCAAAAGTCTTTTCCAACCCCATTAATTCTGGGATTATATTAAACATTCCTATGAAGAAGTATACATGCCAGTTACTTATGATATGTGCAATTCTAACTAAGGATTTTTAAATTCTTTCTGAGGAAAGAAGTAATATTTCTTTCCCTGGAAACTAAAGGAGTTAGAAATGAACTGTGTTTATGCAGTTTTATTTTAGTGTATCAGGGAGGATAAGGGGGTCTGGAACAGTGCATTTAGTACTACATAAAGAGAAGTCTCAGGATAGAGAAAGCAAGAGGAAGTCCTGGTAATAAGTATTCCATAATATATGTATGTTTTTTTCAAAGAGATAACAATGTGTAATCATCACACAACAAACACAGATTTTTAAAATTACGTTTGATGTTCTACAGTGTATTAGGCACTAAGAAAAAAACCCACAGACATCATCTTATTGCAAACCAACAGGTGAGGCTTTTAATAACAATGAGTGATAATACCTGAATGTAAGTAAAGGTTGTTAATCGAATCTCAAAGACTCCTAATGATTTAAACATTCATTTCATGATTGCTGAGGTACAGACACTTTGGGTGAGCCACTGCACTCAATTAGTGCTACAGATGCTTTGATGTTACAAAGCAGGTTTGCATGACATGAACATTACTCTGCAGGACAGATGAGCTATCAATGTGTGAATAAGGGGAAAAAATCCACAAACGTTACCAATTAAGCTTGTTTTCTCAAAATATCTTTATCCATTTTCTCTTAGCTTGTTATTACAATGCTTTGAGATCTACACAACAGGGGAAAAAAATTGGTAGTGTCCTTTTTTTACACTCACAAATAATTAAGAAATGTCAAGAATTTACCTTAAATATCTGGTTTTTTCTTGGCTTTCTAAGCTTTCATTTGATGGTAAGATGACAATAACAGATTACTGTGGTATTGTAAATCAGCAGGAAATACAAATTTTGATTAAATCTATGAAGCAAACTAGTTTGGTGCCTCAATTTTGTTATGAGTCATAAACACTTGAGAAGATTTGTAAGAGGTAACACCGTTGGGGTCTTGTTGCTGTTTGTTGCTTTTTTTGGGGGGGAGGGAGTCTGTGTGCTTGTTTTGGGTTTTCTGTTTGCTTGGGTTTATAGATTTTTTAAAAAACATTATTATTAAATCTAAACTCACTACTAGGAAACCCAAGCAGTAACCAGCAACACCAGTTTTGAAATCCAGTACCAGAATAGAGGAAATGCAAACCCTAATGGAATTCAATGAAACTGCAAAAAGTGACAAGTCAACACTGGAAATCTTTCTGGCTCCTGGGTATGTCACCACAAAGGGAACATGTACTCAATCTCTTGACTGTTTTCAATGCCATATTTATAATTTCTATGTTTAACAGCAATATTCCAAGGCCCCAGACACTATTTTGCACACAAATACCTACTTTTGTATTGTAAAATCAACTGAAGTCTGGTAATTTAGAGGAATATACACCTAATCACATTTCTATGTCTAACTGTAATTTGAAGATTTTTTAAGTGCAGTATTAGGGCTGTTTTGCAGTTTTCATTTTTAAATCTATCTACAAATCTAAACTCACAGAAGGGTTGAGGTTGGAAGGAATCTCTGTAGGTCACCCAGTCCAACCCCCTGCTCAAGCAGGGCCACCTACAGCTGGCTTTTCAGGACCATTTCCAGTCAGCTTCTGAATATCTTCAAGGAAGGAGGTCTCACAACCCCTCCGGGCAACCTGTTGCAAGGCACAGTCACTCTCAGTAGAAAATTACTTCCTGGTGTTTAGAGAGAACCTCCCATGTTTCAGTTTGTGTTTACTGCCTCTGGCCCTGTCACTGGGCACCACTGAAAAGAGCCTGGCATTGTCGTCTTTACACCTTTCCTTCACGGATTAGATCTCAAGTTTGCATCTTGCAAATGTTCTAAGAAAATACCGCTCCTGATATTTTGGAAGTTATTCTAAAATGTGATTTAGAGAACTATCCAGCAGTTGCTATATAATAATCATGTGGGCAAAGTAAAAGTTGATTGTGGTTAAGCTATATTTGAACTTGTTGATATTTTTAACATATGCTGGAAAACGATCTAAGAATTATAAGAAGATAACAAATAACCTTTTATATAAACTATTAACACAGGAAAAAATACCATATGAAACATGAAAAAAAAAGCCATGAACTAATTTATAGAACTAAGAATATATACAGGTGAATCAATGAAATAACATGGGCAGAAAAAAGCCTTAGCAGTATGTAAATCAGATCTTTACTCTCACCTCCTCTCTAATGCCATCACCAGCAGCCACACATGCTGACAGCTTTCTAATTTTAGATTTAATAAAAAATGAGAATTTACCACATTTACTAGCTTTAAACACCAAAGTGTAACTATCAAATCCAACTAGGAGAAAAAAAACAAAGCACTTACATCCTCTGTATCTGAAGGTTTAGCTTTACTTATACATACTACTACTTTTCCCAGTACAAACCCAAATCTATACAGAACATATTCTGCTTTAAATTTGCAGTAAGAACCAGAAGGCAAGCTCGAATGACCATTTTTTTCCCTCGGAACACTGATAGCAATGTTTTCTTTTTAAATCTGCTTCCTTCCAAGCAAAAGTGTGAAGAGCCTACCGAAAAGCTCCAGTTTCTTAAGAGCTCATCAATATTGGCTTAATTGATGTATTGCAATTGTGTAGTTTTCTCTTCATATATCAAAGACGTCAACAAAGAGCCGAGGCTAAAAGCAGGTACGGAAACTTCAAAACTAGGCAAACACTGTTCCTATTCAAGTTAGCCAAAGGCATGTAAATAGCCAATTTAAACTCTTGCCAATTGGTCATCGTCTGTCACAAATGTCATCTGGGTGTTATTTCAATGCGCCAGTTTTACTGATTTAAAATAAAAGGGGGGTGGGGGGGGAGGAAAAAAAAAAAAAAAAGGAGGGCGAGAGACACGAATGCCACATATCCACATATCGAAGATGGAGTCACAAGCCGATGAGACGTGAAGCAGGACTAATCTGCCCAGAGAAAAGAATCACTGACAGCACGGGAACGAGCCAGAACTGAATTCTCCTCCCTCCAAAAGCTGGCGAAACAAAGCAATGCGGTGAGTAGCAAGCCTTTCCACCTCTGCTTCATTCTGAACAGCAGCCTCGCACATCCCGATATGCAAACAAGCCACTCAAACGTAAATTCGGCATACCTCGTTTATGCAACTCCCTGAGCGGAATGCCATCTCCTCCCCCGCCATCGTAGGGCAGATACGGATCAGAAGCAACATCCATGGATGTGCCGAACCCGAAGCCCGTCTGCCGGCTCAGAGGTGCCGCGGCACTTCTCACACAAGGGCGGCCGCGGGGGACGCTGCCATCTTTGACCAGGATCTGGCCTGCGCGCCGCCGCAGGAGCCGGGCTCTGCCCCACTGCTGATGTCAGCGCGGGGCGGCCGCAGCCACTGCCGGCGCCTGTCAGTGCGGGCCCCGCCGGGCCGCGCCCGCCGCCCGCACAGGCACCGGCAGCGGCTCCGCTACCTGCGCCGCCCGCCCGGGCCGCAGCGCTCGTTGCTAAGGGTTGTTGCATCCGCACGGGAAAAGAGAGCCACGCGCTTGACTGGTGACGGTTAGAGGAACGCAATAAAGAGCCCTTTTCAACTTAACGGGAGGGGCACACCTTGCCCCGTCCTACGGCTTCGGTGTCAAAGAGAAGCGCCATGGGGCCAGACGCACCGAAGTTCGAACGCACGAGTGCAGCTGCCAGGACAGGCTGTCCTTTCAGTAAGCGAGCGGTGGCGTTACCGGCTCCGTTAAAAAAAGCGAACCCGCAAAAATAGGCATTTGCACTTAATTTGTTCAGTCACACCAAGCAGAGACTTCCAGCAGTTACAATCGCATTTACACGGCAAAATTCACGTATTGCGGCTGGTAGGAGAAGTCTGTCTCCCGCTCCTTTTTATTCTTCTCAAACACCAAAACTGTTAGCCCCAAGGAAGAACAGTGTAACTTGCTAAAAGCCAACCGCCCTGCTCCACTGGCTTAGCTTACCTTTCACTGCCCCCATTCCCTCTCCCACCCGTTCACATCGTCGAATTTTAAGTTCTGCAGCAGTGTAAGATTTGAACCTATATCAGCAAAATCATAATTGCGTATCTAACCAAGTGGTCTGGTGTCTCCCGTTTTTTACTGATGATTACAACTGTATAACACCCATGTATATGAAAAAGCTGGGGGGACAGGGGGGCCCAATGTACTAAAACACAAGTCCATACTTCAGTTTGCATCACTGTACACATAGACAAAATGGTCCAAGTGCCTTCAAAGTCACAGACTCGAAATAGGCAATAACCCATATGATTGCTAACCAGGGCATTCAGCGGGATACATTATCAAACAGTGACTGTTACAGTTTTGGCAAAAGCCAAGCACTTTAAATAACCAGAATCTAACGACAGGAAATCTTCAACTGACTACATAATCACTTGCATTTGAAACTGATGTTATTATATCATCCATATTTTACTTTATGTTTATTGTATCATCTTGTACTGGCCCTATTTTGCAAATACTACTAAGAAAACTATTTTACAATAAACTTCCACAGTTCAGCTGTATTGAAATACATATCTACGACATGTATATTATTTTTCCTTTTCTTCCTTTCTGGCAAGTCGTACAAAGTTATTGTCTCCTGATCTGTTAACTTCAGTTGTTTTAAGTGTTCCTCTTCGTTAAAATGTCATACATTAACTAACACTATCACTTAAGTTGAAGAGATTATTTTCTGTCAAATTGTATAAAAGGAAAGGGGGGAAAAAAGCTCCCAAGAGTGGAAAATGGATATGCAAGTCATCAGACATAGTGCCTCTAACACTAACTTGTACATGTGTATAAGCATACACACCAACACAGAGGATCTGCATAACTGAGGAGTCCCAGTGACTTTACTGAGAGAATCCAGGCTTAGCAAAGCTAAGAGCACTGCAGCCCACCCACAGTTTCACTTATACAGGAATTGATTTTGTGTGCTTCTTCATCTCTAGAAACATGATAGACAACCAACCACTTGAGTTTTCAAATGCATTTGTTTCTTAAATATTTTTCCAAGGCTGTTCTTGAGGAAGTTATATCTTTTATAAGTCAAGGCTACAATGTTTTAGAATTGATGATAAAAATCAGTCATAGCAAAGAAACGGCTAACTGGTTGGCTTAAACTTGTTCATTTAACATATGCAAAATGTCTACACAAGTCTAAAACTCAAAGTTGTAAAAGACAGAGTATAACTAGTTGGAGAGCATATCTGATACACTTTAGATACAAGGGGAAATGCAAATACTGCATTCTAAAATAGATATGACTTATATTTGCTACACAAAATTTCAAGAGTCCACTCGATTGAAAATTGCAACAGCTCTTCCAACGTCACTGCTTATAGACTGGCTGCCAAAGACAGTCCTTTGTCTGATCTTAAAAAGCAGAACAGTTATTTTCCCTTCTCAATTACCAAAGGCTTGTGTTCTGTTTGTTCATAACCATTACCACTGTGTATTCCCTTTCCAACAGTGAGGTACTTTGCATGCTAACCTAACCTAGTTAAGTCAGCTTTAAAAAAAAAAAAATCTAGAAGTCTACATCATTTAATGTTTCAAATTTAGTCTTTTGCTATCTGGTCTGAAATGGTGTATGTCTTTAACTGACAGTTTATATTCAAAAGAGTATGTCGCAGTTACTTCTGTTGTGAAGTATAGCAAATTCCAAAATCGTAAGTATTGGAATGGTGTCTCTAGTTAAATATTTTAGGTGTTATGGCATACATAACTTTGTAAGGCTTAAGCTTGCCCTGATTTTCAATGGCCAAGAAAGCCTTAAAATGGACAATTTAATACACAGACCAGCCCATAAACAGCAAGTTTGTACACCAGCTTGCTTTCAGGATTTCATCACAGTAATTACAGACTGGCCTCAATCCCCCCAAAAACCTCCATGCCCAAATAACCACGTTTGAGTGTTTCCATTGTTCTCAAAAGGCACATACTGATGAGATGCATCTATCTTTGCAGAAAAGTGCTTTTAGACCACTGTTTCAGAAATATCACAATGAATACACAGGACACAGCTTTCCATCTACTAGAATTGAGGAAAATACATCAATCCTCCCTCCACACCTCATCTTTTCCCTTTTACAGAAAGAGAAGAGACACATTCAAGAGAAACTATCTGAAAGGGGAGCATCATAAATATATGACAGCCTGATTACCCAAGGCTGGAGCAAAGACCTTAATTCTAAAGCTCTATTCCATCATTTCATATTAAAAAGTAAACCAGGTTTGAGGAAGACAGTGAAGCACCTTGCTACATATAAGCCAAACACATTCTCTCAATTACTTGCTGTATTTCAGTAATGGAATATGCAATTCTATTGCATCAGTTAATGAAAATTAAAAGTCTTTCATGAAATTCCAAATGTAAGCTTTGGGATACTGAATGATTTCATTTAAGTAACAAGAGATGCCAAAAATGTGTCTGATAATTACCTATGTTGGTGTGACTGATGGAAAAGATTTTGGCAACTCTTAACTGTCATTTTCTTTCCTATTATTATTCAGAACTAAGGCTTTTCTTTCAGCAGAGCTAGAAATGTTCTTTCAAAAAAATGCTACATAATAAGAGTACTCCTGAAAATAGCTACCATCTCCAACCATTCCGTAAAGAACTTAACTTTTATGGACCCTCAGTTATAGGATGGACATGAAAGCGTCTACTTAGAACAGAACGTAAATTACATACAAAAGCCCTCAAACCCTACTACTTTCCATTCCTCTTCCCATTCCTTTTCTTTCCAGTTTTACTATCCTGTCTTTTTTTCCAATTTCTTCTTTAATTTACCCTTTTCTTGTTCTACGTGATGCAATTAAGCCCATTTAATCCCTTCACCATCTTGACTCCTCCACTTACTCAGCTTACTGAACTTGCAGTGCCTTCAGTCTGACTTTGTTCATTCTGCATAGAATCACACAACTTTCTCATCTGGGTTACACAGTGTCAGCACTGGGAACACTAAAGATGATAAAAGAAGGACAAATGCCCTTCTCCCATCTTCAGTACCAACATGGTCCAGGATGAAATAACTCAAAGATGCAATCACAGCAAAAGAAGAGAGAAGGAAAGAAAGGTCAGTTACATACAGATTCAAATTATTACACTTAATAACAAGAAAAAAGAAAAAAAAATCTTAAATGATGGAGTCCTAAACTTCATTCATTCATCAGCATTATATAGACCTCTGTGTTTGATCACAGTGGTGATCAAGCAAAAGCTCTCACAGCTCTGTATCAGGCTATAAACAGATTCCATGAAGCTGTTTTCATTACCATCTCATCAAAAGCCTCAATGAGGCAGACAGACAATGGCATGAAAAATTGTAGACCAAATATAAAAGCATAAGAAAACAAATTTGTAACATATGCTGTTGAATACTTCAAGGCCTTGAGGAGTCAAAAAAACCCCAAAGGCACGTGTTTAGCAGTAATAAACAGCAGGATTTTTTCTATTTGTATTTTATTATACAGAAAATGAAAAAAAAAGAAGCTTCTAATCACAGTTTCATCTCTTCCATAATCATCTTTCCCACAAATTAGTTAATTCTGCTCACAACCATGTTGCCCAGCAGAGAACACTTTACTCTAGGATCTAGCCTAATGAGCTTACTTCTTCACCAGCTGACCACAGGTTCTTGAATTATGCTTCTGTAATATTGTGTAACTTCCAATAGTGCTTTTATTTGCTGTCTAGAGATGGAAAATGGTAATTGAAGTAAAACCCAACCAGCAAACAGAATGCAGCAGAACAGGTCATATAGCCAGAAGCACGTTGTGTAATCAGTTCTGAGGCTGACTTCCTCCAGGCTAGCTGAACCTTCACTGCGAATCAGGGAAACACAAGTAAAGGCTTCCCACTGCCATGCAAAACCTTAGGGCAGGTGAAGAAAGAAATTAATAGGAAGGAAAGGAAGAAAATTAAATGATGATACAGCATAAACACTGAAGACCTAAACTAAACAGAAAAAACAAACAAAAAAACCCCCACCCCAAACCCAAAAAAAACCAAACAAAAAACCCCCAACAAAACAACAAAACACCAAACCCTATTTCTCCTGAAATACTACTTTGACACCTAGGCCCAAAACACTGAAGACATGACTACTCTTTTTTCTTTTCACTTCCTTCTAGTGTTGTCCATAACACTCTTCTTGCTCTATAACCTGACCATGCTGGAAAAAATCCTTGATACCAGACTACATATAGCTGTGAGGGACTGGGGTTTTCCTCTTTGATTTTTTTTTTTTTTTTTTTTTTAAGTTGGTCAGCTTTTCACTGGCATTAAAAATTACTGACTTTCACCACATCAATCATGAGAAGAGGACTTGAAAAGAAAAGCAGGCTGTATTCTGCAAGCAAGTTCCTTCCTGAGTCTCTAAAAGCCTCTTCACTGTTTTCTATCACTTTTTTATTCTTTTCAGGTCCTGCTGCATTTTCACCTTTGCATATGTGACATTGCCTCACACTTCAATATGGTAAAACTGCAGTTGAAACTCATCAACAAGAACTTTTGGCATCCTTAGTAGGAGAGATTCTAGTTTACTTAGCAGCTTTCCTAAAGTTTACTTTTTCCTTTTCTAGGACTAGCCAAAATTCTGCTACAGAGATAATTCTCTACCTAAATGAACATAAGAAAACATTTCATCTGCTAGATTGACCTTATTCTGTTCTAGTGTTGTTTATTTTTGGCCACTATTTCCAACTTAATGTTGAAACTATGTGATGGGGATAAAAGTACAGCACCAACATTACATTAAGCACCATTACATTAAGCTTCCATTCCATCTGCAAAAATATTACATCTTCTCCATACAAACATAAGCTCTGTGAAGAGTGTCAATAGCAGTTTTGAATGCTACTAATACATAACACTATACTATACCAGGCATATTTGAATTCCATGAAACTATAAGCTCAATACTTTGTAATTGTCAGAAAAAGGCTCTATGATATCAACTTCTAAAGGCTGTGTTAAGTTCTGATCCCTTCCTTAACTTTCATTTATCAGAAAAGGTTCAGAAAGAGGTACTAAAAAGGACCAAAGCATGGCATAGTTGCAAGGTCTAACTGATGAAAGCGGAAGTCCTTAACCTGTAAAAGAGACAACTGATGATGGAAAGAAGCAAGCAGCAATGGAATAAAATATTCATCATCCATTTAAATAAAAGAGCTCTTAAGATACTTAATTTTCTAGAGGATCAAGAACACCATGAGTAACAGCAAGGACAAAAAGATTTTTTTGTTAATGTATAATGTACCTATATACAATGGCTATAACAGCAAACCATAAGCTGTAAGTAGTTTTATACCTCTCAGTGGTGATTGATATATACACTCATTGATTTGCTACCATTAAACCATTGCTTTGATGCAATTCTTTTTGGTGGGAAACTTGGGATTTTAACACTGTTTCTTTCTCCTCTTAAAAGTGGAAAAGGAACTACCACCTTTCACAGTGACAGCACCATGCTGCAGGCCTTATCAGAGTACGTGTATTTGGCAAGACAGTGAAGCCATTCTAGTTTCAGGTCACCTTGTCCTAGTCTGTATCAAACCTTTTTGTATCAACAGCAGTTTCATTTCAGTAAGCTAATAATACCTCCTAAAACCTCTCTGTATCAATAGAAAGATTTTTCACAGCTGCAACTACCAACAACACCAAAGAAAAGAACTTAAGTATTTATGTTATATATTGTGAAGGCCAAGGAATGAATGACAAGCAATGTGTCAGCTCATAGTAACATACAGGTTGGTGTTTTCCTAGGCAAGACTCTGGCATATGGCTGCTCTCAGCAGTATTTATACCTAGACATGATGGTTCTTTACATAAAAGGTAGCTGAGCTGTTAGAGCTTGCCAAATGACGGTGTGGTTGCTAAAGAACTGCTTCAAGAAAACATCACTGAAAGAAAAACGCACTGATAAGGTGTGCTAGTTTGAACTAATTGGAGGATCTGAATGAGAAATTAGGCCTATAGCTGAGAAAGGAAAACATTCCAGTGTCTCCTTCATTCGTTTACTGAAATGGTATAAAGTTAGAATCAAAACAAAGATAAGACAGACTACTTTATGCCATGGATGCTGCTGCATTTCTCTCCCTGCCTTCTTGGCTGGATCTGAGTAACTTCACTAACTACTTTCCTGCTGCTAATCCCCCTGGCCAATCTACGTTCACTTATCTGGCACGTAAAACAGGAAGATAAGATTGGGAAGTGGGGGAAGGTGGTAGGGTGGTTTGAAAACCTCTCTTAGTGATTTTGATCTCTGGGAGGGGTGGGGTGTTTCTGTATTACCTTTTTACTGTGTATATCTGTAAATATATGTTATACATTGTAAATATCTGCTTGTATATTTTGCTAAGCTGTAAATACAAAGCTTCACTTCCTTAACTTCCAGCCGTCTGAGTCTAGCCTGGGTTATTTCAAAGTGTGTGTGGGGTGGGTAACTGCCAAACCACCACATAAGAAATAAAACTTTAAAACACCTTTTTCAATTGAGAGAGGCCTTCAGCCATACAAAGAATTCAGGAAAAATTACTGTCACGATAAACATGTAACATGGAAATGAAACACCTGCAACTCAGTTAAAAAATGACAGCCAGTAACTAAGATAAGCATTTTTTTTAACCTTAACCTAAGAATCTTCCAGTCTAATTTTTTGTTTTCTGCCAGGAACTTAGAAATCCTTTAAGGAATAGCCTTTAAAATTAACTCAGCTATTCATGCAAACATAATGTATACATTCTGCTCCACATAAATGGAGAAAATGAACTTAAAACAATACTAATAAAAAAGCAAAAGAAAACACGGTTCTGTACTGTCAGATACCCTGTGTTCAGCTGCATTAGTAGTATAGAACAGAAGAAAAATGTTAGCAGCTCTAACTACAATCCAACAGAAAAAAAAAAATAGATAACTAGTTATAGACAATTTAACTTCAAAACAGACCAGCTGCACTTCATGCTTGCCCCTGTGATCAGACTAAGTCATGCTTTCACGCTCCAACTTGTATGGTATCATTTGAGAGAGAATACATTCCTTACTTGAGAATGAGTCCTTCAGTGTAAATGCTGCTGTCTTGGAAAACAGCCTGCATGTAACCCAGGAAAGAGACAGATGAAACTGTCATCATGACTGTTCAGTCAGGTCACTCTCATGCAAGGTGGATAACACATAAAATGCCAATGGTCCGAAATTACTTGGAAGATATTTCTTCATATCGGCTGTGGACAACAGGAAGTATCTGTTACTGTGATTTCCACACATAGAGAATGTAACAGGAAGTTAAGTTCCTTATGCAGGAAATAAGTTATTATTTTATTTGCATTCTTTGTTTTCTTTATAAACTGCGATAACTAAATAAAAACAAGCATGCATATAAAAAAACATATTTGTGTCATTTGAAACAATAACTATGTCTAGGTCTTGCTTGAATGATTAACCTCTGATCTGATATGAGTTTCTTGATTATAAAGGTCTACTTACACTTGTGGAAAATTTCAGATAATGTCATTTTAGTTCACTTTATTGCATTCCAAATACCAGTATTCAGGGTGCCAAAAATGGATTTGTTTGGTGTCAATTTAGGCAAAAGACTAACTCATGGGTAAAGACAATTAAGGAGAGCTGCAGCATTTTACACCATGAACCATGAACTCCTGACATATTGTGTTTTTTAGTGGCTCTGCTATCACTGCAAGGAGATAGTAGCAGCTGTAGCAGCAGTTTTTGAATTACCAGTTTACAGGTTGTCATATTAAGGTTAACTATTGCCAATTTTATGCTAACACCATATGCCAGACTGTAAACTCTCTCCACACTGAAGTCACAATATAAGCAACCAAGCTCCTTTGACTGAAGCGGGAATAGTTGTTGAGAACACCAAGCCGACTCAGACTCTCACAGCCAGAGCAAAGTACCTTGAGATGTAAACATTGGTGAGATCACTTGTTTGCAAACCATTTCTACTGCAAATAAGGTTTAATCATCTGATTTCAGTCAGTGCCTTGAAACATTTGCAGTCTGACATCACAAAAATCCACCTCCTGCTGAGCTTGCCCTACAGTTAAAAAAAACCAAACAACACAGTACAGACTCCTCTCTCACATCATATAAATAGTCCTCGAGTCTGAGTAAAATTATAGGGACCTCTCAGTTTTACTTCGATAACTGGGTAATTCTGAGTCATGACAGCTGGCTAGCCCTGACTCATAAAAGGAAGAGGCCTGAATCATTAAATCATAGAACGTGAAGGGACTTCTGGAGATCATCTAGTCCAACCCCTCTGTCAAAGCATGATTACCTAGAGCAGGTCACACAGCAATGCATTCAGGTGGGTTTTGAAAGTCTCCAAAGGAGACTCCACAACCTCTCTGGGCAGCCTATTACAGAACGTTGGCACCCTTGCAGTAGCAAAGTTCCTCCTCTTATTGAGATGGAACTTCTTGTGTTCCACCTTACACCCACAGACCACCCACCCACACACTACCCACCCATACACCACCAAAGAGAGACTAGCACCTTGATCTTGACACCCACTCTTCAGATCACTGAATCACAGAAATATCCAGGTTGGAAAAGCCCCTCAGGATCACCAAGTCCAACCTATAGCACTACCCTACAATATTCACCTTAAACCACATCCCTAAGCACCACATCTAAATGACCCTTAAACACATCCAGGGTCAGTGACTCAACTACCTCCCTGGGCAGCTCATTCCTGTGCCTGACCACTCTCTCTGTGAAAAACTTTTTCCTAATATCTAATCTAAACCTACCCAGCCTCAGTTTGAGGCCATTCCCCCTTGTTCTGTCTCCAACTACCTGTGACAAGAGACCAGCAGCAGCCTCTCCACAATGTCCCTTCAGGTAGTTGTAGACAGCAATGAGGTCTCCCCTCAGCCTCCTCTTTTTCAAACTAAACAGCTCCAGCTCCCTCAGTTGCTCAAGAGTTATTCTCCAGGCCCTTCATCAGCTTCACTGCCCTTCTCTGGACCCGCTCCAGCACCTCCACATCCCTCTTGTATTGCAGTGTACAAAACTGAAAACAATACTCGAGGTGTGGCCTCACCAAAACTAAATACAAGGGGACAATCACCTCCCTATTCCTGCTGGCCACAGCATTTTTAATACAAGCCAGAATGCCATGGGCCTTCTTGGCTGTCTGGGTACAATGCTGGCTCATACACAGCTGCTTGTCTATTACAACCCCCAGATCTCTTTCTGTCAGGCAGCTCTCCAGCCATACCACCCCAAGCCTGTGACATTGCTCGGGATTGTTGTGACCCAGGTGCAGGACCTGGCATTTGGCCATGTTGAAACTCATCCCATTAATGTTGGCCCATTGGTCTAGCCTATCCAAGTCCCTCGGAAGAGCCTCTCTACCCTCCTTCAAATCAACACTGCCACCTAACTTGGTATCATCTGCAAACTTACTGATGACACTCTCTATGCCTGAATCAAGGTGGTCAATAAAGATGTTAAAAAGAAATGGTCCCAACACAGATCCCTGAGGAACACTATTAGTGACCTGCTGCCAACTGGATTTAACTCCATTGACCACCAGTCTCAGGGCCCTCCTGTCCAGCCAGTGCTTTATCCAGTAAACAGTGTGCTCATCCAAGCCATAATATATTTTTGGCATTATATTTGTAGACATTAACAAGATCCCCTCTTGGCCTTCTCAAGATCAAACAGCCCCAGTTCTCTCAGTCTTTCTTCACAGTAAAGATGTTCAAGTCCCTTAATTTCAGCTAGTAGCCAAGAACCATGTCCCTCAGACTTCAGAGACAAGCAACACAAGTCTATGCTGAGAGAATAATAATGCATTTTCATTTCTATTCCTCTGGTAAAATATTAATTTGACAAGATAATTCAACTCTGGAGGCTTTGCTTCGGTATAAAAAGACTTCTTTTTTTCCCTTGTTGAAGTAATAGAAAGCACATGACCCATCCTGGTGTAACAATTTTTTAAAACTAAATTATATTTATTTCTTCCTATTAAAGTCTAAAGCAGTAAATATAAGCTCATAATAAAGTCAAAGAATGAGCAGCTTCTCAATGGTGTGTAACATATTTAAATTGACCTAGCAAGAAGTAAGAGTGAAGTCTGAAAACAAAACAAAGATAAGTCACCATGAAAATGAGCTTCACAGATCGCATCAATGGTAGTACATTCTATGTTCAAGCACTGGCAAGACATCCTCCCTTCAAAGAAGATGCCTGTTACCAGTGTATTGTCACCATACTTCTCATCAGACAGCAGGTCAATGCAGGAAAATACTAACTTCATTACTACATAGAAACTGATTTTGAAAAGCAACAAAAGCAAGTTTTGACCAAACTCCACAGGTAGTATCCATTCTAAGTAGGACTTTGGTGTAAGTGGTCACAACATCTACACACACTGTAATTTAATTATTTAGCATGATAAAACACACAACACTCTAAGAATTTACAGTTTCAAGATACCCACTTGTTATCCATAACATTGCCACTAGAAGTCTGAAACTTACGTAAAAAGAAAACAGCTAGTGGAGAACATAACAGACATACTATATAGCTAATTATGATACAATCACTATGCATACATATTTAGTATATACTATCCATTTGCAGTTTCTGTAACCTCTCCAAATGACACAGTTTCAGATGGTGTTAAGAGAAACAAGATTGTTGTACAGCACTGTTTTTAACATAATGGTGAAAACCCTAGACTGAACTACACAAAACCATTTGAATCACAAACCAAAGATAATGCTAAAAAGGTAAATCTTAAATATACATTGAAGATACGTAAAAACATAGGTGATAAGACTTTTTGAAGTCTTTTGAGTTCCAGTCAATATTCACTTGTTTAGTTTTATATAATATAACCTAAGACCATTAGTATTCTTTTCCAATATCACCCAATTTCCACATTTTCAACTGAAGGCACATTCACCATTGAATAACAGCCTCAACAGCTTTGTAATCCTCAGTTAAGTGCTTGGATACAAGTGATAATATGAATGGCTGTGCTGTACAGGCTTTACAGAATTTCTGTCGTAACAGGGACTTAGCAAGCCTACTGAAAGGAAGGGAAATCTGCTAACTTACTACCCTTTGCATGAGGGAGAAAAAACTACTTTATAAATTCCATATTGTTACCTTTTTATATCTGCATAATATATGCACAGTTTAATTTTTTAAAAAGGAGAGGGAAAAAAATCTCATTTCATAATTCTTCATTTTGTCTTCACTGCACAGCCTTGATTTTTTAAAATCTGTAATTCTGTATTTTACAACATAAACTGTAAAATTATGATGAGAACACTACTGCACATGGCAACTTATTCAGACCAGTTAAGTTCATGTCTGCGCTCATTTATATTCCAAGCTTACATTTTGCAGCTAATCAGCTTTCAATTTAACTACATTATTTTCACAATGATTTTAAGTACAGATATATTATTCCCATTTTATTCATGTTGCTAAGAAACCAGGCTCTTAAATTCTTCCAGCCCTATACACAACACAGAAAGTATCTGTGTAACAGGGCTGCTGATATTGGCAGGGTTCACCAGTTAAAGCACATAGTTCTAATGCCTCTGCGTTCACATGCGCTGGAAAGCCCGAAGTGTCTTCAAGTTACTAGGATGGTCCTCCCCTTTCTCAGAAGGACCCTACAATGAATTCATCTGCACTCACAACTCAACAGAACAAAAATATATTAATCAAGAGATGAGTAAAGGATTAGAATATTTTAATAATCAGCAGCAGCAGCCAATGCTAGATGAGTAACACAGGACAAAAAGGGCACATATAGCCCAGCAAGAAAATGTTTGTTTGGTCTTGTCAATGAGATTTATTGAATTTGAAATATACAAGAAAAACTACCTTAAGGAATGAGAAACAGAGATGTGCACCTCCTGTGAGAAACATGATGTTCACTTCCTGCATGTACACTTACTTAAAATATTTTTGGAAGTACATTCTTAACACCTTGAAAAGAAAATTCACATCACATCCTGATCTATGACTGAGACATTTACTACTATTTACTGTACAAGAAACTATTTTCCATGCATAAACACATAAAATCACTGTCCACTTACATAATACTGGTTATTATTATTACTGTCTCTCACTGAGTCACCAGAACTTCGGCAAGCAGAGATATCAGTAATGAAAAGCTAAACCCTCAGAAAGAAATCAAACCTAAACAACACAACAAACCAGTAATATCTGTGTTCTAATGCACGTTCTAATACTTCAGCATTGCAATAAGGAAGCAGCAGCTGGCATGTGCAGCACTTAGCATTGCTTCTGGCAATGCAAACAAAACAACCAGTTCCCTTAGAACTCAATTTACAAATCTAATTTCTCAGTGAGGGGCAAAACATTAGCTCTGAAACTATTTTCCTGCAAGCTTACTTCTTAACGCTTCAAGTAATGAAAAGGATTTATATAAACAATAACCAGGATAGTGTCAGACTTTCAGTTCAAGCTGGAAATAATGCAAGTCCTGCACACCAGTCAGTTTTATTTGTTAAAAAACTCTGCTCCCTCTCCCCCCGACAAACAAACAATCAAAAATCTAAAACAAAAACCAAAACACACCGAAACTCAAAAAATCCCCAGTGAAGCACAATAAAAATACCCTACAACGCAGAACACCATGAAAATACAACCCAGAGGATTTTTCAGCTAAAATAAACATTAACTTACCAACTGATGCATCACCATCCAAGAGGTTATCATCTTCAGAGGTCTGAAAGTCCATAATTACACCTGCTCCATCTAAAAGCTCCTCATCGCTGCTTGCACTAGTTATACTGTTGTAACTGTTTCGATAGTAGCCTCTATGAAACAGCTGCTCAGACTCCATTTAGCTGCTTTAAAACCTATATAAAGAAAATTAGTTATTTTCTATTTGAATGTGTACAAAAGACTGAAAATTTTATCTGAAATAAAACCAAAGTGTATTTTATGTCTCAGGGAAGCAAATATTAAGGCCAAAACACTACAAGTTATAAAAAACATAGCAGTAACAGAACATTTTACACATAAAATATTTCACACAAATCTTCAGTGAGTTTTAACTGGATGATGCTTTCTCAACCCCTTCCTGTTATCATTATGATTGTATTTCAGTTTTAATAGAGAGTGTTGGAAAGTGCATACACCACATCTACAAATGTGCACTCCACCACTGAACTCATACAAAACCCAGCCAGTGTCAAAGTTAAAAAAATGTTTCTTTAGTCTTGGTATCTTTCTCCTGCATCTGCTTGGAGTGAAACAGATGGCAGACTAAAGCTGCAGTTCCTGGAACACAACTATTGACATACTTTCGCACAGAGGAGTGAATATGTAAAAGTGGAGAACAGCTCAAAATCTCATATCCAGATAAAGTTTTCAAACCCCTTACCTATAAGCCTTTTTGGGCTAGTCTACTTTTAACCATAGTAAGGTGTCAGCAACACATGCTTTTGTGCATTCAGTCTAACACTAGCACATTAGGTTTTCACAAACTCAGGCCAGGTCAACCTTTGCCTTATGGAGGCAAGAGCACAGAAATTGCTTTGTGACTGAGGCAAGGAAGAGGATAAGATGTGATCTCTTCTTGATTCCATGGTCTTCTTTATAAAAAAAAATCTTGTCTTTGTAATTTCTCAAACATTATCACTCCTTACTAACATACAACTACCCAATGTATTGGTAGTTCTTCCAATCAACAGAAAATCTCTCACTCCTTCCAAGCAAAGGATATGAGCCCCCAATTCACCTCCAAACCTTCTCCACCTCTAAGTTTTCTCCTTATACCCTTTTCCGTCTGTGTATTTGCAAATTCCGTCACATTCACTACAAACATTCAGCCAGCTGTCAGCAATAAAAGCAGATAATATGACTTCCAGTACAGACTCCTCTCCTCTGTCCATCTATCGAGCCTTGTGAAGTACAGCCAAACTGGCTGGCCAGTATCAAGAGTTACTAGCAGATGTCAGACAGGCAGCTCTCACATAATGGCAAATGGCTCAGCATTCTCAGTGATTTATCTAGAAGGAGGGACGAAAAATAAAGCAACAAGGTTTGCTGGATAGCTGCAGATGAACTCTCAGCACTGTTCAGCTGGTGATAACATAAGGTAAAATTCTATAAGATCAATATTAATGGCATCAGATGGCAATGGGATAGCAGCACAAACCCCAGTTTATCTTACAGAGTAATGGGCTCTGACCCAACTGCTACTGTTCACAAACGTACTTATGAAGTTACAGGAAAGAGCTCAACACATAGTAGCAATCTCCAAATTAATATGATACAAAAATTAGCAGTTAAAAGAGAGAATGTAATGAAATCCCTATATAAAGCCACAATTTGTCCACATTGTAAATAATTTACATAGTGCCAAAGGTATAAAATGCTTCTGAAAGAGCTGAAACAAGTTACAGAATAGCATAATGATGATGCAATAGAAAATAGCTTTTTTCCTCAGGGCAACAAAACGCACCAGAACTCTTCAGTTTGGAAAAGATGCAATGTAGAAGGCAACACAGATGTCAGCAGAATCACAAGTGGCATAAAGAAAGGCCATCAGCTGGTTTTCAGTAGACCATGTCATAATGAAAGAAGTGAGAAGCAGAGAAAAAAGGGCTGATTCCTTACACAGCATGTAGAGAACTGGTGGAATTCACTGCCATTTTGCTTAAGTATGCAGTGGTTCCTAAAGCGCCCTGACACATTCTTAAAGACAACACCTCTGGCAGAAATGCTGGAGACTAGGAGAACATTCCAGAGATGTGTCTATGCTTATGCTGTTCTCATATTCTTTCCTAGAGATTCACTTTTGGGTAAAAGAGATCTCTTTGGCTTTTATTCATTTTATTAAATTACTCTGAATATGTACAACTTAAAAACCACTGTCTTCAAATATTTTTTTCCCATTCATCTTTATGTAAAAGTTCTTCTTGGTTTGCTACCATTTTACAGGCACTGAGAAAATCTTCTTAACGGACAGCCAAAAAAATTTAATGCTGCCACATTATGAAGCACATTCTGTTTGAAAATACAGTTGCTTTTATCTGAAAACAATGGCAGCATATAATTTTTTTTTCAAATAGATGAAAACATAATTTATCACATATTCAGCAGATAACCCACTTCATCAAATACTAACTTTTCTCACAGTACTTCCCAACTAAATAGCACATACAAAGAATATGCCCCTAAAAATGTCAGACTATAAAGAATTTGACTACTTCCATTATTATGCTCACAGAAAGTCCTGTTAATATCACTCTGCACCAGCTGGGTACTACTATAAATGGAAGCCACATAACACAGCTGAAGTGAGAAGCTGGGACTTCCTAGCAATGCTTTCACTCACTGTATCATTCATCACCTTTCCCCTCTTGCTTATCAAAATTGCATTAGAGAAACACATATGACAATTGGCTTCTTGGTTTAGTGAAATCTTTGTTACTTCTACAGTCATCTGATTTCTCCTACACTCTTATGAGGTTTGCCCTGTCCACAAAAGTAGCACTAGAACACGAAAAGTGCAAGACAGTAACCCCTCCCTTTAAAACTTATTGTGTGCTAGATTGTATTCTCTTCCTGTTGTACTCCTGACATTTTTAATGCTTTCCCTAATCTTCATTACAAAGGAGAAAATAAGCAAAAGAAAGACCACTATTCAGTTAGCAATCACAAAAAGTTGTTTTTAAATGTATCAGAACAACAGAGGCATATATATATTGGAGCATTGCAAAGGTTTCCATCTCTGACAGTGCTGGCTGTTGCCCAGGGAGTTGACTAGTCTGAAACAAACTGCTGAGAACCTCAGTGACGCATTATAGGTATGATGCCTACATCCACCTGTCTCAGAGCCCAGGACTCTTACTGGAACTATCTGACAAAATGAGTGTTTGCCTCTCTTTCAAGTGGCCTGGTAAGAATTGCTCTTAAACAAGTTCAGAAAGTTAAAACAATCAAACGGTTTAATATATTAAAGTGACAGATGCAATAGATTCAAGATTGCCAGTGATAAATGCACTGACTGCAAGATTATCTCAGGTTAATAAATCCTGGGCAACAGCCAGCACTGTCAGAGACGGAAACCTTTGCAATGCTCCAATATACAATAGAAACACAGTAAAAATTAGCCTCTGTATTGAAGCTGCAATTCTCGCCAAGAAATGTATCCCTGTCTTGGGTGGAGGAAAAAGATCACATTCCATTGACTGTCCCTGACCATGCTGGTAAGAGTGCCCCTGTACACACCTGCTGCAGCTAATGTCCCTCTCCTGACAGATGTTCCTCTTGTGGGTTTTACACCATGGCTCAGGCTGTCTCTGCCTTCTAGGCAATGTTTCAGCACAATTTGGGAGGAGAATTGAATAATATAGTCACATATGTTTAGCACATATCAGTTTTGCTCATATTGACAGATGTCAACTTAAATATTAAAAATGCAGTTAATTAGGCACCCTGGCCCTCAAAATCTGTTTTGAAGTTTGGTATTCATGCTATTTTGACCTCGCCTCATCAGTTTTAGCCCAAACAGGGCTGTCTTATCTTCATAAGATTCCCTCCTTCAGCTCTTTGGCAGGCCAGCTCTGTGGATCTTCATTTAACACAAATACCTGCTGATTGTAAATTACCTTGTTCCTGAATCATGCTAAATCAACTTGCCTTCCTGTTCCACATTAACCTAGGCATTTATCCCACAAGCAATAATAATGAAAAGTAAGAGCCAGGAAAATGTTTGTTTGGTTTTTTTTTTCCTATGGCTACAACAGCCAGATATAAGCAACTATCATGCCTAACTCAGTCTAGTGCAGATTATCCTCTGTGGATATGGGAAGAGTGCATTCATACAAAAGAGCCTACACAAATGCTTATGGAGTTATGAAGAGAATTAACCCATCAACCTACCACTAAATAAACTCAGAAGCATTCCACAGATTCCCTGCCCTATCCAAGTGGGCTTTGGTTGCACGTGGGAAAGTACGGATGCTATTCAAAAGAAACTGCAAATGGGGAAACAAAGTATTGGTCCAATGATTGCCAACCCAAACATATTCAAAAGGCAAACAAAAAATTCTACAACAGATTCCCAACAACCAGTAGCTACAGTAAATATCCAAGTAATAAACCCTTTTTTTTCAAACCTAGGCTACTGTAAAAATCTGAGATACATTAATGTTCTTATCAATCCTTTGTAAAGATACTACATTTAACTTATTTCTGTGAAGTAACATAGTTTTGATCCTGAGTCCAGTCTAGATACCTTAGAAAGCAGACTTAAAAATGCTTCAGATCATCTTTGGAAAAAATCCCCCCAAACAGTGAAGCAATGCACTAAGAATTTTTTAAAGAAATTCCAAGTGATATTCAGGGAGTTCTTTCAACAGGGAAGGAATTCAACTCAAGTCAAAAAATGTTGCAATAACTCATCATATTTCCCTTACTACAGTATTTCCAGGATGTCCCGATCCATCAAAACTCTTACTATGGTATTTCCAGGATCCATCAAAACTCTTTTAAAAAGCAGGTTAACAGAAAAGCCTCTGACTAAATGAATTATATAAGAAAAAATCCAAACAAAAAAAAACTTCCAACAGAAACCCCCAACAACTCCAAAGACACGGGTAAATCCGGATGTCTTACCTGTCATGACTACAAACAGGGAAGAAAGCAATAAGTATACAAGTATACTGATTTGTCAAAGATATTTTCACTATAAGAACAGTCACTGGAAGTAATGAATCCCCCACTATCAGACACTTTCTAGGTTCAGCAGGACTGGGTGATGGGATATACTGTCCAGACTGCAATTCTACACCAAAAGAGGCTAGAATGGATGATCCTCGAGGTCCTCTCCAACCTAGTTTTATGATTTTATTTTCCAACTAAATATAGTGCAGACAGCAACTACCTTGTTGGGAAGAGCAGCACAGAAACAGCTACATTAATAGAAGAAAAAGCATATAACTACTGCACTTTCCTGCACAGTCTAGTATAGTATCTCGGGCACTTCTCTGCTCTCAAACACCACACACCCTGTTTATCTTTCAAGCTCTACAACTAAAAGGTCAAGCAAAGAAGGGAGTCAGCTGAGAGAATGACTTCCAGTACTGTGAAGTGTTTCTGGAGAAGACAGAGTAGGACAAAAGCAGTCTGACTGACAGACATTTACAGTCAAGCAACCTGAGTAATCTCTAAATCTCAAGTATGTTCTCTGTCATTCCATAAAGAATGGATCAAACACTTTTAAATACCTCAAAGGCGTGGCAGAAAACAATTACATCTTGAATTTGTTATTGTCCTATGTAAAAGTACTCTTCCAGATTACAAATCCACGTCAAAAACTTGAAAGAAAAAAAATAAGCACAATGTTGAGAGCTGATGTTGTTACAAAAGAGTCATTTTTTCAAACGATGAATCTTCATAAACCCTCAAATCAGTGTAATATTAAATCTTTCTGTTCAGTACTAAGAACTAAAAGGCAGAATCTGTCCTCTAACTCACACAGAACCCTGACAAACTCTACACAAAGCCAGCACTCAGTGAGAAATACTATGCAGACATAAACCAAAAGCAGACAAAATTAAGAATAACATCCTTACACAGAAAAATGTGCTCTATAGAAGAAATGCAACAATAGCAATTTTTTTTTAATTACAAGATCTTAAATGTCTAACTGATAAGAAACCTCAGAAGTGACTGTTATTAAAGTAATTTTTAAAATATCACCTTATTAAAACAAATTATTCAACTATACACTCTTCATTGCAGCCCTTCCATATCTAGCCTCTATTTATTTTGTCTGTCATATGAAGATAGTTAAACAGGATGAGAACACCACTCATCTTCCAGACTTAAGGTATGGAAAAGAGGTGAATAAATTATGAAGAATTTCTCAATGTAGCCTGTTAATGATCTAAAAATTATTTCTTCATAAAAAGCATCAAAAAGAAAACAAAATTTTCCCCAAAATAATCTTACACTTCAATGCTTAGACCACAAAAGAATACTCAAGAAGTCAAACCATAAAAAAACCAGAGAATGCATACAATAACCAATAGGCAGAAGATCATGCTCTGTGTCATTAAACAAAATTAACCTGAAACTAACTTAACTGATCTCCACAACGGTCCTGGTCCTCTTGTAACCATTTAGTGATAAAGGATCTTTGTCAATTTTTAAGTCAAGCTGAAACAGAAAGCCAAAAAGGAGCACTGCCAGTTAATTGAAGCTACCAAAGTTAAAAAAAAAAAAAAAATAAAAAAAAAAATTAAACCTGAGTTTATGCAGCAGGCATTCTTGAAATATAAAAAGTCTGTATCTGATAAATACACATATACTGAACTTAGTTCCATTCAGTGCTACCTGGAAAATAACATTAGCATTCAAGGAGGAAAGAGACACATATTCAATTACTCTTTAAATAAGAAACAAAACAAGGAGAAGCACAGAATCACACAGACAAAATTACAGGAAAAGATGATACACAGAAAGCATGATGGCAATCTTGCCTTAGAAACGATTAGCAAGACACAAATTTACTTTCTAGATTCTACTGAATCTTGCTGCTTTTGATTATAAAAGCCTAATGTAACACAGTAACAGCCTGCAAAGGTTTTACATTTTCATGATACATACCAACAAAGAGTATCACTGCTATGTCTAATATTCATAAAAGCAGAATCAATAATAAATACTCATTCTTGATAACACTTTTTAGCTTCTTAGCTTTAAAACAAATGAAAACTACCAGCTTAATTTCATGATGAGTGCTGAACTCATGCTTCTAGTCATATGATTTCAAACATTAAGAGCATTGACTTCGGTTTGTATCAAGTATTCAAAACCACATCTCTGATCTCTAGAATGTCTTAACCACTAAGGCTATGACTAGGCCATAGTAATGACAGCCAAAGACTTGTACCACCTGATACAAAGATACTAGGGGACTGACGAATGGATTGCTTCTTTCATATTCAGCAAGTTACTATGTGTGAATTAATTGCTTTACAACCAACACAGCCTGTATTAGCTGAAAAGTCATATCTAAATTTATTAGCCTAAGGTCATTTGCTGATACCTTAGGAACAACTCTGCTATCAGAGCTGAAGTGGTCTTCCACACAGGCCCAATAATAAGCAGCTACATGCGCAGCAAGGTCTCTAAGGGATATGTTCTTAGCTTTTTTCTCCCCAGTTATTCAGAACATAATCTCTTAGCATGAACCTGAACTAAAAGTAAAAAAAGCTAAGGGGCAAGTACTGATCCTTGGCCAAGTCACAGTAAGTAACTGTGTCCATGGCTGTGACTTCAGCACAGACCTAAAATCAATGTAATCATAGAATGGTTTAGGTTGGAAGGGATCATCCACTTCCAACCCCCCACCATAGGCAGGGACATCTCCCACTAGAACAGGTCACTCAAGGTCTTATCCAACCTGGCCTTGAACGTGTCTGGGGAGGTAGCATCTACAATCTCCCTGGGCAACCTGTTCCAGCGTTTCACCACCCTCACTGTAAAGAACTTCCTCTTAACATGCCATTTAAATCTCTGCCAGTGTAAACCCATTACCCCTTGTCCTGTCATTACAAGACCTTGTGAATAGTCCCTCCACAGCCCTCCTGTAGGCCCCCCTCAGATACTGGAAGGCTACTAAAAGGTCTCCTCGAAGCCTTCTCTTCTCCAGGCTGAAGAACCCTAACTCATAGCAGAGGTGCTCCAGCCCTCTGATCATCTTTGTGGCCCTCCTCTGGACTGGCTCCAACAGTTCCATGTCCCACTTGTGGCAGGGCCTCCAGAACTGCACACAGTACTCCAAGTGAGGTCTGACAAGAGCAGAGTAAAGGGGAAGAATCCCCTCCCTTGCCCTGCTGGCAACGCTTTTCTTAAGCCCAGGACACAGTTGCTGTCTGGGCCGCGTGTGCACATTGTCAGCTCATGGTGAGCTTTTCATCAAGCCAGACCCCCAGGTCCTTTTCCTCAGGGCTGCTCTCCAGCCACTTGCCACCCACCCTGGAGTTGTGCTTGGGATTATGCTGACCCAGGTGCAGGACCTTACACTAATACATAGTATTACTTCCTAAACTAATGGGTCAGCAGCTATAGCTGCAAGTAGTCTGTCTGGGACAGAAAACAAGGAGTTTTCTTAGGAAAAAAAAAAAAAAATCTAGTGTTCCTTCTGTGATCATATTCAGGTAACATTGAAGTTCTTTAAGACAACTGGAAGGTAAACCCCACAGCCTTCTCTTGAAGATCAGGCTGTAGGCTCCACTGCAGACAACCTAACTTTTCTCTGTTGTGCCTTTGGGCATGATGATCATTCACTGTTTGATAAAAAAAATACAGTCCCAGTATGCATCATTACATTTACAGTTGTTAAAGGATTTTGTTCTATCTGAATTTGTGTTGCAATCATCTTGAGTGATGCACAAATTGTGGAGAAAAACTTTTACACACCACTAGAATAACCACAAGTATTTATACTACATCTCTTTAGCTTTTCAGAAAATGCACTGAACAGTCCCTAGCTCTGTGCACAGATCCGTAAGTTCAGGGTTACACCTCAGTTCAGTATCTTTCAGATAATGTGTTGAACTTGAATAAAATTTCTATCTGAATGATCTGAAAGTAACCAAAGAAGAAGAAAAGAACTTTAATAAGAAGGAAATAAGACTCCATCACAGAAAAGACACTCTGTGAGCCAAGACAAAAAGCATGAGAGCACTGACTCCATCAGAGTAGGGGGAAAGTATTCATTCATGACAGGCAAAATTGTTAATTCAGGGTTGTCAAAATTTTAATCTGAAATAATTTCCCAGGTTAAGCATCTTCTTGATAATAGTTATCACAGATTTTTGTCTTGTACTTTGCACTGAATTCCACTTTCTTCATAAACACAAAATCGCATGAAAATAAAGAATAAAATGCTAGTGTTCTCCAAACTACAGCCCAGGCATATGACCACTACTCATGAAGTCTGGTGGGGACATCTGGCGGCTCCTGTTTACTTTTCCAATTACTGATTTTCATACTTCAAGGTAAGAAATTACCAACTAAAGATGAATATTCACTGTACTCTGATTGGAAATGACAAGTGTTTGGTCATCAAGAAATTAAAAAGCTGGTATCCCTTCCTGGTATACCTCACAGACACAAAAACTTGCAGATGCATTATGCAGAACAATTCAAATGTCAAGGTTAGGAGACCTGATAATAAGCTTGCTCTTTCTCTTGCTCTGGATCAACACCAGTGTTGCAAAGCGAGAAAGGACTGAATTTATCTGCACTCAGCATCAGAATATACAGTGTGCACTTGAAGCCCAGAAAGCCAACCAGAGCCTGGGCTGCATCAGGAGAAGTGTGGCCAGAAGGTCACGTGAGGTGATTCTGTCCCTCTACTCTGCTCTGCTGAGACCCCACCTGGAGTACTGCATCCAGTTTTGGAGCCCCTATTACAAGAGGGATGTGGACATGCTGAATAGTGTCCAGAGAAGGGCCACGAGGATGATCAGAGGGATGCAGCACCTCTGCTATGAGGACAGACAAAGAGTTGGCACTGTTCAGTCTGGAGAAGAGGAGGCTCCCAGGTGACCTTCTTGTGGCCTTCCAGTATCTGAAGGGGGCCTACAAAAAAGCTGGGGAGGGACTTTTTAGGCTATCAGGTAGTGCCAGGACTAGGGGGAACGGAGCAAAGCTGGAGGTGGGGAGATTCAGACTGGACGTGAGGAGGAAGTTCTTCACCATGAGGGTGCTGAGACCCTGGAAGGGGTTGCCCAGGGAGATTGTTGGAGCCACATCCCTGGAGGTGTTTGTAGCCAGGCTGGATGAGGCTCTGGCCAGCCTGATCTGCCCATGGCAAGAGTGCTGGAACTAGATGATCCTTGTGTCCTTTCCAACCCTGACTGATTCTATGATCTGGCTCATGGCTGACATTCTTGGCTCTAACTAAACAGAAGCTATCTAATTTTTTTTGTTAAGTAAACCACATCCAATCATTATTGATTGCTACTCCAGTTTTCTTCAAATGGTAAAAGGTAAAAAAAAAAAAAAAAAATCTGTTAAGAGATATCCATGAATCTCTGATCTTATTACCATTATTAACCACTTGTTTCTAATTTTTAACAAAAGCATATGCATTAACCAAGGGAGATTAATAAATCCAAGCGAACCAAACCCAAAAAGCCTAGATGCACAAACACCAACAGAAGTATTCACTAGAGAAATGTGTTAGCATTTCTTAATGCTCAGCAAGCTTCTCTCACATGAATATTCTCTCCAGCTGTTAAACTTAGGTGGCTGGTTGGCAAGTATAACTTCTAAAATTATCCATATTTCAGCATGGGCTACAAAGCAGTTTTGTGGCAGAAGAGCATGAAGACAAATTATTACTATTAAATAGTGGTATCAAGATGAAACAAAGAATCAAAGTGAATATTCTATGAGATAAAAAGAAAGTGGTTTCATGAGAGCTTTTTATTTTGAAAAATACAGGACAAAATTCATAGAGCCATAGAATGGGTTAGGTTGGGAGGAACCTTAGAGATCATCTATTCCAACCTCCCCACCATGGCGGGGGGTTGGGTAATTTAAAAGAATATTCATGTCTCAGACAAAACAAAAGAAACAAATACTTAAAACAGTCTTTATGTTTTGTAGCAGTTCATATGTCAACAAAAGCTTTCTGCAAGACAAACAGCAAAAAAATAAAACAACAATTGAAAAAATAATTTAAAAAGAAATACTAAGTTTTCATTCCTAGAGATATCTTCTACAGAAATTTGGATTTTTATTTTTCAAAATCAGAAAATAAGCATGTGGAAAACTGCCTCTTCCCTCCCCCTGCAAATCAGGAGACAAATTAGCAACAGAAACCTCAAGGGAAAAGCTGGAGTAGATCAAGAACTGCAGATAACACATCAAAACAAATAAATCTGGCAGAGAACAGTAATTTGGAGATAAGATCAGAAGGAACTCAAACACAATCTTATCTTTCAGGAAAATGAGTACTTTAATTTTAACTGGCAGGATATCAAAATACCAAGTCACCTAGTAGCTCCATCTGTAATTTCAATATATTTCTGAAGTGAAATTACGTATCTACTATTTAATTTTTTTAATGTTTCTTCATTATACTGTATTGCACTATGCCTACACAAAATGCACACTTGAATACTTCTCTCATAACCTTGTTAATTTATCAAAATATACCAAAAAAAAAGGAACAAAAAAATGTAACAGCAAAAGTAAAATATTGGATCAAAAAACCCCACCTCCCCACAGAGACACACACAAGGAAAACCTACAAACAAAACACTAATGAGAAACCACACTGGTACCTAGTACAAAGCTATACATCATCTTTTCTCCACTGATTTCCAGGACTACAGATCCAAGTTTACTCACTACGTAATACAAACAGGAACACTCCAGATATAAACAGATTTACAACTATTTTAACAGATTTATCCAGAATATCTTCTATTATATGTAAAGCCTAGGAATCACTTTGTTGAGTCTCTTCTCTCCAATAATAATAGGTATTATCAACTCATTAAGTGTAACCACTACCTCAACATTTTATGCTGACTTTTCAGGTTTCAATCTTCTTAAAGCAGAGCACATCCCAGCAAACATTACTTTTATAGTCCATTTACAATCCTTTCACCAGAATCAATTTAAATGAGCGGGATTTTTTTGTCTGAACATTACTTTTGCAGAAGATTTTATAGAAGCTTCCAAAACTCAAAACCAAGTTCCAAGTTAAACAGCTATAAAAAATTTGCAATTGCCAGCTGTCTAACAGTCCAAACACCTTCCGTTTCCAAAGCCCAGCATATAAACCAAGCACAAAATAACTGCAGTAGCAGAGGCTGGAAGTCAGTCAAAACAGACCCTGAACTTCAGGTTGTAACATACAGAATTAAGACTGCCATAGGTAGGACAGAACTGGGAACTAGCTGTTGGAGCAGGTAGGTATAAAGCTGAAATCTTTGTTCTGGAAAAATTAGCAAGGAGGGCATGTGTACAAGCAATTTCACGTGCGTGATCACTGATACTGCTGACTGCCCTTGGAGATTACTAAGTTACTGCTGTTGCCAAGGAGGTGCCAAGCAAGTTTAGGAACATGAAATCTAGAATCTGAGAACTAGGAAATGAACTCTTAAAACAACCTGAAAGGGGTACTGTCATTTCTGTCACAAATCTCTTCAACAATTGAGTTCCTTCCCTTTTTTTTTTTTTTTTTAAATGACCACGTTAAAAATATCACTAGTGCTAAATCATTTTAATATATTACTCTGAAAACACAATCTGCACAGTAACACCTACCCACATGCATATGAAGTCACTTAAATAAGAGAAAATAATTCTGATTGTTCCTAGAATGCCTTTTGGCAGCGGTTGTGAACTTGAAGCAGTTGTCTCAGCTTTAGCGCTTATACTCAAGGAACAGAACTTCAAGTACCAAGGTAAGACACATGCATATAACCCTCAAAGCAAAGTAGGCATAAAAAAAACATACCAAAGTGTCTAGTCACTGAACAGAACATATATTATGCAGTTAAATCCATCCATTCATACAGTACCAGCACACACTGAGCTCTCACTTTTAAGCCACAGAAACAAGCTTGTGACACACACCAGACATGGAAGACAGCACAAGATGCACAAGCAGCTGTGAAAGAAAAAGCAGGCAAACTCGTGAAGTGGCTCAGAGCAATGCAATCGTGAAAAGACCAACATCTTCAAATGTCTTTTCCAGTTGAGGATTTGGACGGGCTTGTTAGGAGGAAGTTCTTTACAGTGATGATGGTGGGACACTGGCACAGGTTGCCCAAGGAGGTTGTGACTGCTCCCTCCCTGGAGATGTTCAAGGCCAGGTTGAATGAGGCCTTGAGCGACCTGTTCTAGTGGGAAGTGTTCCTGCTTATGGCAGGGGGTTGGAACTGGATGATCCCTTCCAACCTAAACCATTCTATGATTACATTGATTTTAGGCCTGTGCTGAAGTCGCAGCCATGGACACAGTTGCTTATTGTGACTTGGCCAAGGATCAGTACTTGCCCATTAGCTTTTTTTATTTTCAGTTCAGGTTCATGCTAAGAGATTATGTTCTGAATAACTTGGGAGAAAAAAGCTAACAAAATATCCTTTAAAGACCTTGCTCTTTGAGGTCACTTCCAACCTAAACCATTCTATGATTCTATGACGAGTCAGTATTAAGTGAGAGAGACAAGAGATACACTGGAGAATCACTTAAACTCACAAGTCTGTACCACAAGAACAATGTTACTGTAAACCATGCACAGGTAGGATGCTGTACAGATTTGGGCACAGCCAGTCTTGGGAATAGTACACCAAGAAATGTGCATTTCTAAAAATACCTCAATACACATTGTGCCAGACAACAACTGACAAAGAATTTTCTGAATTGCCATACCAATAGTAAAAGCAGACAAGAAACAAGCTCTGTTTTTCTGGACACTTAAATAGTTTTTATTTTAACAGAAGTTGCAGACAGATGCAGTCATTTTGTTTCACACTGGATTTCATGCTAACTGCAGTTTTCCCACGGCAGAAGTGCTTCCCAATTTGACAACCCAGAATCCTGAACAGTAAGTTTACATCTGCTTGCCAATCAAAAAGACAAGACATCATATTTTAAATGGTTACTCAGTATAAGATTTTTGTATTGGAAAAAATAGCAACAGTCAGCATGTTCTCTAGCTATCTACCTCACAAAGGTTTGGTTTTTACAATGCATGAGTGATTTAAAAAATATTTTACATTACAGCATACTGAAATCTCCTTAAATAAGGAAACGGTAATAACTATCTGCTTTCATATCTGTCATGCAGTAACATCCTTCATTCTAGCAACGGTTTTTGTAAAGCATCTATGTTGTCAAGGGATACAGAACATAAAACCCCTCACAGGTGCACCAAGAAAGGCATCTGAAAGCAAAAAGTTCTGCACATAAACTTCAGATGTCCAACAACCTCAAGAAAGAGGTGCAAGTCTTTAACCCCAAATGATCATAATTTTGGGACATTTTCTCCAAAACATTAAATATTTATTCTAATACAACTTCGACCAGAAACCTTTTTGCTCTTAAGGCCTTCTTTTACCCAGCACAATAAAGTATGACACAGCAAATCCACTATTGAACATTGTTAATTATCGGCACATGATTTTCCATTGTCACACTTGCCACCGTTCATTTTAAACCAGAACTGCTACGTACTTGTTTTACTGTCAGCTCTACGGTTTTGGCTAGGGAAGAGACTGACTTTGGACAAGTAGAAAACATAATATGAAAGAATGCAATCAACCTTTGGTTTTAACCTCTCTCACCAGCACCCTTCTCATTTAATTAAGAGGCCCTAAGACATCTCTTGTGTAACAGCAGACTTCCAGCCAAACCCGGGAGCCAACATAAAGTGAGCAACTCACGCTCGAAATATTTCCACCACTGTCTACGTGGGAAGACCCTCGATCTTCTAAGTTGCAGAGCCCCTCGGTTTTCGTACGCGAACGAGAGCTGCCACAGAACACTCAAATCAGGTGACGAGAGATCACACGCTGTGCAAATATGCTGGGTACTCTCCCTGACCGCGGCCGTTACCGTTTCGGGGGAGGAGGGCACAGTAAGCTGAGGGGTCCAGCAGGAACCGCTATTCCTGTGCCTTCCCGCCTGCTGGCCGCAGGACGAAACGGTGCCGCTGACGAGGGCGCAGGTGCTGCTCCGCGGACAGGCCGTACAGTGGGGGTGGCCGTCTCCCCTCCTCCTCCCCCTCCACCATAGTCAGGCTTAAGTCACTACCTCCGCCACGCTCACTACGCTGCCAGCGGACAGGACCGAGCGGCCTTCCCGCGGGCCCCTTCAGTCACGTCGTAGTATCCCCCTTCAGTCACGTATCCCCCGCCGGGGCCCTCCGCTGATGGGAGATGAGGTGAAGCGAGCCGAACCCCGCCCCTACCTGTCCGGGTAGCGCCGCCTGCTGCTCCCCGAGGAGACACTGGTTCATCCTCTTACGACGGCGGGGCGGGGTCGGGAAGACGCCGCGGACACCGGCTCGGCCCCCGGTCCGACGGTCGCTCCGCCAGCCCACCCGCCCGCCCGCCCCCTCGACCTGGGGGCGGGGCTTCCTGCCACGCACGCGCTCCGTCACAGCCGCGCGGCGCCGGGCGGTGGAGCTAATGTCACCGGAGCTAATGTCACCGGAGCTAATGTCACCGGTACTGCTTCCGGTTCTCGCTGCTCACTCGGGAGGGGTGCCGCTTCTCGGCCGTCCCTGACAGTAGCGGCTGTTGGGCTGTGGAGGGGGCAGCAACCGCCCGGCTATGCTGCTGGTCGTGACCGCCGTTGGGTGCCTGTTGTCTTTCGCGCGGGAGGCAGCCATGCCCGCGAAAGCGGCCTACAGCTAGTCGCTGCTCAGAGCGGGCGAAAACGGGGTAGGCAAGAAATCCCTATGCTTCAGAACGAGAATGCTCTTTCCCAAGAGGAAAATCGGTACATCACAGCATTGTTTAGTATTTGTCTAAACCGGGAGGCGTCTAGATTTCACGGGCACTGGTTCCCAAGCGTCAAATGTTTGTTGGTAGATGAAATGCAGTACTCGGGCTGAGCAGATAACTATGTACTGCCAAGCTGCCGAGATAGAGGCCAGGAAAGAGTTTACTCAACGTACATGGACGGAATGGAGGTTCCAGTAAAATACTGTGGCAGGGTAGGTTGTGTTTTTGGTTGTTGTTGCTTTCCCCCCCCCTCCCCCCCGCCCCAAGACAAAAAAAATTACAGCCACGAGCGTGCCTGTATAAAAGGCTGACAAGACTGAGCAGTGTTTCGCAGTGTGCACACTGGGTAGTGGACCAAGACTGGGAAAATGTTAGGAATCACAAGCCTTGAGTCGTAATTAACAGGGATTTTTGACCAGGGTGTAGAGGTGGAACTCTAGTTCCACGTCGGAACCACTTGCTGCGGGCAGCCTGACCCTCCCGGATAAGCTTCCGACACATACACGCTTTTTCTTACAAATCCCGCCCCGAGGACGTCTCCGGGAAGGCACGTAGCAACAGTGCCAGGCTGGCGCGGAGCGTGATTCGTAAAGATCCCTCGGTGCTGTGCTTCTTTCACGCCAAGCCGCTACAACTCAGCGGTTTACGCCAATACGCCGCGCCTGGCGCAGCCGGAGCCGCGCCCCCAGGCCGTCACGTGGCTGCCAGCCGTGCGTTACCAGGGTGAAGCACCGCTAACGCCGGACGGGCGGGCTGCTGCCCCGCCTTGGCACAGATCGCCCAATGGCAGCTGAGATGCGGGCCGTACCCGCCAATAGAGACTGAGGAGGGGGGCCCCCGCGGTGGCAGCGAGGCTCGGTTGAGCGGCCGTGGCCGGTATGGCTGGGCAGTGTGTCGGGAGGTATGCTGGGGCGTGGGTGCGGCGGGCGGGGCGCGGCACAGTGCAGGAGCGCCCGTCTGCGGGGCTGGTGGCAGCAGTCGGTGGCGGGACTGGGCCGGTAGCAGCTTCCTTCTCTCTGTTGGCCAGGGATGGGGGGGCGGGTATTCTTGGACGCATCTCTTCCCTGGAGCTGGTCTTGCCCCAGCTGTGTGTGGGCGGTGGCCCGGTGGGGCCCAGCTGAGGAGCGCGACCTGGCCCAGTGTTTGGTCTGGGGGTCTCTTCTGCCTCTGGGCCGGGGCCGGTGGACATTACGCTTTCTGCCCGCTTGGTTGTGGCCTGGCCGTGAGGGGGACGTGGCGCCTCACTTTCTGCGCCCAGGGGTCAGTCGCTTCGTTTAGGGGTGTGTGGCTTGTGCCCCGGCCCAGAAGCCGCTTTCTTGTGTGTCCGTGATGGATAACACGATTTACTGTCCAGGGATGGAAAAGCCAACGCCCTGTCAGCGCTGATGTTTCCTCAAGGCTCATATTTCGCATGTCACGGGCACAAAATATTATTCTCTCTCTGACAGATCTCTATCGTGTTCCCCAAAGCCTGTCTATTGATCATTAACATTTGCACAGAGCACCGTGCAGTAGGAGCTTTAAACTATACCTAATGCTTTTGAAACAGGTTTACTATAGCAAAGGTTGTTTCATAAGCAAAGCAGGGGCAGGAAGAGAGCTTGGTGAAGCCGTGCGAAGTTAGAATTGTGTCTCACGTGCTATGTTTTACCACTGCCCAAAAAATAATGTTGATTTTAGTACTGAAACTTTATCTTATTTTTGAAGTGTAACTTCACAGTGAACGGCTTCTGTATTTCAAGGCAAAAAAATTTCACCAAGACGTTGCAGGCCTGTCATTTTCACTTTTTAAATTTCCTGTTATCCTTAGTTTAGTCCTCTTGTGTTTTTTCTTGCTACACTAGCAAACCTTATTCATTTTAGTTAGCTTTCATGTTATGGATCCATCTTCCTGAGACTCTTTATCAGGATTCATGTCTGGTGCATGGTAATTATGACAAGGAATTGTCCCAAGTCAGGGAGAAGAATTTCACCTGAGATATGTGTCAACTATAAATCTAAGTTACTAAACTTGCCTGTGGGAAAGTAGCTAGGTATAGCAAAGCACAAATACCAAGTTAGGATTGGATGCAAAAAAGTTTGGGAACCTTTTGTAATTCTGATTTTGCAGGAACTTTCTTAGGTATGAAAAGTCTTTCTACTGTAGAAAATATGATCTTTCAATCCACCATAAATTTGTTTTGACATTTGTAACTTTAGTCTTTGTTTTGCCAATTCTCTTCGCTCCTCTGACACTTCTTTGTATTGCTATATCTTCCACATGCATCTCACTAGTGTCTTATTTTTATCTAAGTATTTCTTAGTATAGAACCTTAAACACCACCAACATTTAGCCGAGTAATCTCTTTAATCTCAAGAGGCAGCTTTAAGTAGTCACTACAATAAAATCACTGATTTGTACCATTTTATGAGAACTTATATATAGCATGGAAAAAATAAATTATCTTAGTTTTCAGTCAGAATTAAGGTCACACCTTTCTATGTTGAGTAGTAATTCTAAACTTGATGTGGATATCTGTAATTCAGTCCTTTTTTTGGCCTAGTGTAGTGACTAACTTCCAAAATACTGGGTTAAATACTTAAGAAATGACTTTAAGGGGCCCTCCACCACATTGTAGTTCTTCCAAGTACTTTCAATCATTAATCAAGTACCATAGCTCTAAATGATGTTTGCATGCTAGCTGAATCAGAAGTTATGGCACTGACTGCTTGCTTTATTTAAAGATAAAATGCATTCTTTTTTCGTACTGTTTGTGAAGTTGGATGAGGATGGATTTAATAGTGCAGTCCTTTTTTTCCCACACCCCAAGTAAGCCAACTGTGTCAAAATAAAATGGAGACTGAGAGTAGATGATTTACAGAAAACGTGTGAAGCAAGAGCAACTGAAAAGACAAATAGATTGACTGTTTGAATTTTTTATTTCTGTTTTAAGTGATATGACCTGGCAGGCTAGATGACTAGGTATGGCTAACTAAGTCTGTTTTATGTTTGTTTGTTTGTTTTTTTCTTGCCTAATAGTCAAGTAAGGATGCCTTAAGAAGATAACTATGGATAAATATATAAAAGTGCGAAAGATTGGAGAAGGATCCTTTGGGAAGGCAATTCTTGTCAAAGCTAAAGAAAATGGCCAACAGTATGTTATTAAAGAAATAAACATCTCTAAGGTGAGTGATTATTATTAGTTACTGATCCACTCTTTTTTTGTATTTCTGTTCTCAAAAATTGTTTCTTCCTTCTGAAGATGTCAAGTAAGGAAAGAGAAGAATCAAGAAGAGAAGTTGCTGTATTGGCAAACATGAAACATCCGAACATTGTGCTGTATAGAGAGTCATTTGAAGGTAAGCTTAATTATATACTAATATCTGAAGTAATGATGGTGACTGTGCACTACTTAGCGTATTTAGTTTAGAAGTCAGTGTATTTTCTCTTTATGATCAGTATTTTTCATACTTCTATTACTTCACTACTTTTGGGTTGTATTTTTTTTACTCTCTGCACATTTAAAAGTAATAGTAATTTTTTAAAGTGCAACAATTAAACATAAATGTTCATGTCTCTTCCTTACATGCATAAATTTTGATGGAATCTTAAATGGAAGGGTTATATTCTCTTGTTTCTCCAAAGTGTGAGCCTCCTTGTTAGTTGTGTATACTGTAACAGCTTGAATGCTTCTGTATGTTAAATATGAGTACAGTCTAAATTGGGATATTGATAACCTGGCAATAGCAATTTTATCTCAAATTCTGTTGCCTTAGAATGCAGTCTTCAGTAATTGCAATCACATGGCTTTCAAAGCTAGAAAAATACATAGGACTGTTTACTTCAAGCTATAAAGGAAGGAGAAAGAGAACTCGCCATTCTTTTTATAGTGAATGCCTTGGGAAATGAGTAGAACAGATAAAAGATTCCAAGAGCCTGTCATATAGGTTAAAATACTACTATTAAAAAAAAAAAGTAATAGTTGACATACCATTTGTAGACGCTGTTGTTTTCTTTTTTCCTTCCTTCCTGCTCACTTTCATATGTTTTTTGATAGGGGAACTTTTTTTTTTTATTCATTCTATTAGGATTTTGTGCCATAGTCATATGGCACAGTGGTATAAATCCATGCTTCTATCTTCTCTGTAATTGAGGCCTGTTCTTTAAGACTGCTTTTTTTCCTTGATTTACTTCTTCTTACAAGATAGATCGTTATTGACTTCTAACGTACTGATTTGATTTATAAAAGAGAATTATTTCAGCAACAGATCTGCAAGTAATCCAGACTCCAAGGATCATGTTTTATAATAATACCAATTATAAAGCTTAACCAAATACGAACAGCTGCAAGCATAAAAGAAAAATCACAGAATCAGTTAGGGTTGGAAAGGACCACAAGGATCATCTAGTTCCAGCACTCTTGCCATGGGCGAATCAGGCTGGCCAGAGCCTCATCCAGCCTGGCTACAAACACCTCCAGGGATGTGGCTCCAACAACCTCCCTGGGCAACCCCTTCCAGGGTCTCAGCACCCTCATGGTGAAGAACTTCCTCCTCACGTCCAGTCTGAATCTCCCCACCTCCAGCTTTGCTCCATTCCCCCTAGTCCTGGCACTACCTGATAGCCTAAAAAGTCCCTCCCCAGCTTTTTTGTAGGCCCCCTTCAGATACTGGAAGGTCACCTGGGAGCCTCCTCTTCTCCAGACTGAACAGTGCCAACTCTTTGTCTGTCCTCATAGCAGAGGTGCTGCATCCCTCTGATCATCCTCGTGGCCCTTCTCTGGACACTATTCAGCATGTCCACATCCCTCTTGTAATAGGGGCTCCAAAACTGGATGCAGTACTCCAGGTGGGGTCTCAGCAGAGCAGAGTAGAGGGACAGAATCACCTCACGTGACCTTCTGGCCACACCCCTTCTGATGCAGCCCAGGATCTAGTTGGCTTTCTGAGCTGCAAGTGGACACTGCTGGCTCGTGTTGAGATTCTCATCCACCAGCACCCTCAAGTCCCTCTCCTCAGGGCTGCTCTCCAGCCTGTCACTACCCAGCCTGGATTTGTGCTTAAGATTGCCTCAACCCAGATGCAGGACCTTGCACTTGGTCTTGTTAAACCTCATGATGTTGGCTTGTGCCGACCTCTCCAGCCTGTCCAGGTCCCTCTGGATGGCATCGCTGTCCTCCAGTGTGTCTGCTGCACCACACAGCTTGGTGTCATCAGCAAACTTGCTGAGGGTGCACTCAATGCCTTTGTCTATGTCACCGACAAAGATGTTCAACAAGACTGGTCCCAGGACTGATCCCTGAGGGACTCTGCTTGTCACTGGCCTCCACTTGAACATGGAGCCATTGACAGCCACTCTTTGGGTGCAGCTATCAAGCCAGTTCTTCCTCGATCTAGTGGTCCACCCATCAAACCCATGTTTCACCAGCTTGGAGACCAGGATATGGTGCAGGACAGCGTCAAAGGTTTTGCTCAGGTCTGGGTGAATGACATCAGTTGTGCACTCCTCATCTATTAATGTTGTGACCAGGAGTAAAGTAATTTAGATGATTTAGTTTTTTGCTCTGTTTAGAGTTTAAATGTTGTGATTAACTTCTTTAATAAAGTAAGATCTTTTCCTTTTAGCAGAATGTGATTGATTTTATGCATTTATTCAGTTCTTTTCAAAATCAAGTTTCATATGTGAGTAGTGTGGTCCTTGGGATTTTCTTAACTTGTTATTTGCTTCTGCTTAATCTCTCTTTTTTTCATCAGTAACTGGAAAAGACTGCATTTAGAACCCAAACTGTAACTTTGTGTAAAATGTATTACGTATATTCAATTGCCTCCATCTCTCATTGTTTCCTGGAAGTTTTATTACTGTCCTTTAATCTCTGAAATGAACTACATGTCTGGTATAAGAGATGGTGATTGTTGTGTTCTTGCACTTAGTGTGAGTAGTACCCTGTCCAGGTAAAAGTTCCAAGAAATAGGAAAATAAAAGGAGCTACCTAAATTACAAGAACAACTTAAATGAGATCTCTTTTTTTAGGGTAGGGAATCTGTAGGATTTTGAGAGCAGGTTGAAGAATTCTTTTTATAATGCAGTTATGAAATGACACCTTTAATTTCTTAGTGGTTTTGAGCCACATTTTGGCATGTTGATTCAGCACATGTAATATTATTTTATATTTTTTCTCCATATGAAAATAGTCCAATGCTACCAAACATAGGAAACTTAGTGTTGTGAAATTCAATTACAGCAGTTTTGCTTTAAGTTTAAAAATTGGTGTCTGAAACTGCATGTGAAAAGATTAATTTTTTTGTTGTTGCTTTTTCTGTGACTGCAGTGAAGATGTTTGGAAAGATACATTAAAGATGTTATGGGGGCTTTTTTTGTGGATTTGATGTTTTGTTTGTTTGATTTTTTTTTTAATACTTTTTTATTTTACAGAAAATGGCTGTCTTTACATAGTGATGGATTACTGTGAGGGAGGAGACCTATTTAAAAAAATTAATGCCCAGAAAGGAATCTTATTCCCTGAGGATCAGGTAACAGCAAGCTGCTGCTATAGTGTGTTGTTCCATTATTCTTCTAAATGAGTTTTAAATTGTTTTGGTTCAGTTTGTTAAATATGGTTGCTTCTCTAAAAGGAGTTTCTAAAATTGTGGTTCCTGTTGCCAAAAGTCACAGTGTCTTTAAAAGAATAATTTAAAAGTAGCTGAAAATACTGTGTGTGTTACTTGTATAAGATATGTGAAAAAAGAAGTTGGACATCTTGACTATTTTTAAACCTTTGAAATGGTTATTTTAAAAAGTATCTATAATGGCATAGGATTTTTGTTTTGAAATATTTTTTAAATCAGAGCTATAAAATATGAAATATGGCCATATGAAAGTGACAATTCAAAAGTTTCTTGTTCCACTAGAAAAATGTGCTTGAAGTGTACTAGCATATTTTCTGTCATACTGGATATAAAGTAATTTGTACTGTGGAAGAATCTGGAATACCTGAGAGGATTTTATTTATTAATTTCTTTAAATTAAGTGAAAACACTTCATGTAGGATGCAGGTGGGTTTTGTTAGAACTGACATAAGTTTCCTTGTTTCTATGCTTTTATGTCTGCAATTGATAAGATCTCACTTTACCTGTGTCTGAAAATATTTACTAGTGTATTTGGTGTTTAGAATAGGGTAATCATGAAACATTTTGGATATAGTTTGTAAAACCTTTTTCTGACTTTGACTCACATCTACAAGAAGAACCTGGAGTAGAAAAGTGAAAATTACACCTTGCATTGTGCTGTAGTTTTGACATGTGTGTGCTTCCAAATTGAAATCTCTATTCACATGGAAAAGTTCTTGCAATTAGTCACCCTTTAAAATGTGATTTAAAAAATACTTTTTAAAAACCGTGCTCTTAGTTTGTTTATAATCTTCCAGTTGTATGTTGTTTGCTACTTTTCTCTGTGGCATCTACTTGTACTATTTTTCTTTTTAAAGTGAAATGCGTCAAATTACTCCGTAGTAAAATGTTTCTGTAAATATCAGTCTGGCTTTCTAGGACACTTGCTTGGTTGACTGCAAGAAGACTCGTGTTGCTTAGAGCAAAAGTAAAATCTTTAAGATACAAGTTCTAGGTCTTAAACATTTTAGCCAAATTTTTGTTAGACTTGTAATAGGCGATGAAGTGTATAGTCTCAGGCTTAATATCAAATTTGGGTAGTATGCATTTTTCATTAAAAAGCTTACTTAATAGTGGCATTACATTTTAAATTATGCTGTGGTGTAAGTGAAGACAGGTTTGTGGAAATAGGTTAAAGTCAAATCTTATAATTGTAGAACTGATCTGATAATGTTTTCAGATATGTAACTAGGGAAACTTTAAACTGATAATTTCATTTTGTTTTGTCCTTAGATTCTGGATTGGTTTGTACAAATCTGTTTAGCACTAAAACACATACATGATAGAAAAATCTTGCATCGAGACATAAAGTCACAGGTATGTAGGTAACTGGTTTTTAACCAAATTTATTTCCAAAGTGATTACATTGATATCTTGCTAATGTAAATTGGTAAATTATGGGAAGCAGTCTTTTTATCTAAACATAAGTTATTTGTATGCAATTTGCACAAACAGGCTATTTGACGAAGCTGCTTGAGTGCTACTCATATGCTTATGTGTGGAAAAGCTTGTACTTTAGAATGTATAATATTTAATTTTGATGAAGTAGATCTAGAATAAGTCCTCTGCTTCTTAGTAATCAGTAAGCTAGTGGCTTCAGAGTGAATGTTATAAAACTTTATTCTTCACAAAAAGTGTTGAGAATAAAAAGTGTGCAAGTGCATGAATGCTTGAATTAACAGACTTCTTTAAATTTCTGTATCAAGAATATATTTTTAACCAAAGATGGAACAATACAGCTGGGAGATTTTGGCATCGCCAGAGTTCTTAACAGGTAACTCCTTTTTGATGCTATTTTCTCTGACTTAATCTAAATTACTTTAATGTAGGAGAACACAATCTGTGCACTTCATTTGAGCTAACTAGCTAATATTCATTCTTATTTTTCCATAGTACTGCAGAATTGGCTCGCACTTGCATAGGAACACCATACTATTTGTCTCCTGAAATATGTCAGAATAAACCTTACAACAATAAAAGGTACTAACCAATATGCTACTAAACATTTTTGGTAAGGAAAAGCTAGTGAATAGTCTCAGAAATCTAAAGCTGTTATGTTCATATGGTGGTGACCTGCTCTTAGTTTGTCTCTTAATCAAGAAGGTACAAGTGAGATCTCAGTAAGTCTGTGCAGTACAAAGCAATGTGATGCAGAGATGACTTATCTTAATGCTCTTGAGTTCTAGATCTAGCTGTGTTCTTAGGTAAAAGTAGAACGGTAATTATCTGCACACTGGTTCTGCTGCTTTGACTGACGCAGTATGAATGTGAAACTGTTAACGATGAAATCCCACACAGAGTAATTGGATTCCCTAAGCACTTGCATAGGTGGCTTAGCTTGCTTCAGGTAACAGTCATACAGATACTTTGCTTGTATATTTGCTGTCCTGGCAATAGGTTGTATCTGGTAGCAATGTTCCTAATGTAATTAAAGGGCTCATTATCAAATTAGTCTTATACTGCTCTAAGCTGCTGCATCCATTACCTCATGCCAGTTTCAGATGGCTCCTTAAAAAATAAAAAATACTACAGTTGTTTGCCCTTTAACGTCTTTCACATGGGAAGAAGGGGAGTTATCCACCTCCCCACACTTCAGCAATCACCCAGACTAGACTCAGCCAGCTGGAGGTTAATGAATGAAGCTTTATATTTACAGCTTAGCAAAATATACAAGCAGATATCTACAATATATTACAGATATTTATTGATATATACAGTAAAAAGGTAATACAGAAATACCACACCCCTCCCAGAGACTAGAGTCCCCAAGAGTGGTTCCCAACCACCCTTCCACCTTTCCCCCACCACCCAATCTTATCCCAGAATATGCCTTACATGCCAGGTAAACAGGGAAGATCAGCCAAGGGGGTTAGAAGCAGAAATTGATTAGTTGGGTTATGCAGATTCAGCTAGAAGCCAAGGAAAGGAGGACACCAACAGCCAGAGCTCAGACCCAAGTGGCTCTGTCTTATCTATGTTTGCATTCTTACTTTTGTACCTGTCAGCAAACCTGTAAGCAAAATAGACATCACCTGTTTTCCTTTCTCAACCTATAATCTAATTTCTCTTATTAAAATATTCCAGTTAGCCTCAAACCAGCACAGCAAGTCAATAGTAAAACAGAAACTGACTGAGAGTTATATTTGCTGAATTAAGTGGCAATTTTTGGGCTTTTTAATCATTGTTTAAGTCAAAGACCTCAGGCAAATGTATATATTTAAGGAAAAAAAACCCTTTGTCCATATTTTGTCTGTTCTGATTGATATGGTTGGTATAAAAAGGCAGAAATAAAATCTGAAGCCCAAATAACCTCATTTGTTTTTTAGGTTGCCCTTATTTTTGATTGCTGAATTGTGGTTTTGTTTGGGATTTTGTGGTTTGGGAGGGAGTGGAAGAGGTACTGTGGAAGTTTGTGCATATTCAAAGCACAGCTTTTTGCTTTCCAAAGATTTCATGGGTATGAGTTACTTGGTGATGTTGCATCTAGAACTAATTCCTAAGATATGTTTTTTTTTTATTTAGTGATATCTGGGCCCTCGGTTGTGTTCTCTATGAGATGTGCACACTTAAACATGCCGTGAGTAGAAACTTTTTTTGTCCTTAAAAGAAGAGTGGTTTTCAAACTATTTTTTCCTGATTTTTTTCAAATATATATCAGTAGATGAAAGACTTCCATGGTGGCTGTTTAAAATTACCTTCATCATTTGCATCTTTTCTCCCTGTACTGACCAATATTTTCTATATGTGTTCTGGTTCATGCCTATCTCTCCAGGCATCTTAGCACTGAAGATTTTGGGTTCAGTGTAGGTTTTTAATAAAACAAGTTAGGTATAGAAATTGTTGGATGTTGTAACAAATGATACTGTGAATAGTGTTCCTTTCTTTCAAAACCCTTGACGTTTTCATTCAAAGTCTGAATTCAGATTGTCAGGTTTTGTGCAGATGGATTAATGCATTTATGTTTAGAACAGAAATAGCTCTTAGAGAAAAAGCTCCTGAGGTAAAAGAGTTGGTAGTTTGTCTTTTTTGTTTTTTTTTTTTTATCCTTATATATGTTATTTTGAAGAATATGTCTTTATAAGCAGTTTTGCAATTAGGAAGGGAAGAAGAAAAGTTGGTTTCTGTCTTATTTGTGTTTGGTGGCTTGGTTTCTGCTCTGTTTTGGTTTGGATTTATTTGATTTTCAGTTTTAGTTTTTGATTGGTTGGGTTTTCTTTTTTTATTAGACAGAAAAAATGAATATGAAAATTGGGGGAAAAAATTCGAAGGATAAGAATTTAATTTCAAGCTTTTGTATTTTCTTGTTCATTATTTTCTGTGGCAGCGATGTTTCCTTTGTGAGAGTTTATGGCAATAGGTTGTTTTCTGTGAGCCATGTGATATCGCCTGTTTGGTTTTTGTTGTACTGAGGAATTGAAATGGTGCATTCTGTTTCCTGAGCTTAAGATGAAGTCTGAGCATTCCTTTGGAACTGGCACTGAAAGATCATGAATGCTTTACATTCTTTCATTTGAAATGTGGCTTCACTAAAAAAACAGAAGCCATGTGACAGTTGAAAGGGTTTGGGAGAGAGCATCATATAATTATTTTGTCTTTATGTTATCATCAATCTAGATCTTAAGGGAAAATAATTATTTGTTAGCAAATTGTAATGGAAGGGTAATTAATGTGATATGATTTTGTTCCAAAATTAATATTGTATATTAATTTTGATATTCAGAAGTCTTGCCTCCCAGCCACTAATTTTAGTAATAATCAGGTTCTCCTGCAATGGCCATGGAATTATACAGAGGAATAATATAGGATCTAGAACATTTAAGAAAAAAAATGTAAACATTATATAAAAATATAAACATTAACTCAATTTAACTGGAAGAGAAGGTTCTTGCGGTTAATTATACCACTTGTCCACTAAATGGTCTCACGAAGCTCCATTCTGCTTATGGCAGAAGGCAATGGTGAATTACAAGAGGCTTTTTAAGTATTTGCTCACAAAATATTTCCCAACTCACCAAACTATCTACAGCTTCAGACAGTACCCAAACACTTGCAGAGAGTTCTGTTGGTGTCCTCTTAGCTGCTGAGCATTCGGATTCTTCCCAGACATTAGAAGATGCTGGGGGAAAAGGCAGATGATCTCTGACCTTATCCTGGCTTCTCTGGATGATCTGTGTGTCCCCTCCAGGGCTCCTTGTATTGACAGGTGTAGGCATGATGTCTTGCAACGTGCAGTTTTAGCACAGTGTCACGCTGGCTGTGCAATCCTATTGCGTGGAGGCAATTATGCCTATTCCTTGTAAATTAGAGGCAGGCAGTTTCCAGGCAAACCCAGAGTATGAGGGTTTGTTACTTTATGGCCGAGCTAGCTTATAGCTTAGCAAAGCATAATGCTGAAGAAAGAAATAAGGCAGTGAGGCATAACACTGCCAGAAACAGCAGCAAGCAAGAAAGTGTGAATACAATGGCAGAACACGTTGTTACCTGCTCATCTCTCTTACCAATACAGCCTGAGAATAGTGGGCGTTTGGACACAGAATAGCCAATCAGAATGGCAGTTTGTGAAGCCGTAGACTTGCTTTACCCAAATTTGGGAAAAACATAGGCCTTGTACAAGGCAGGCACAAGCCAAGCATATGTACCTTGTTTACCACAGGATGTAAACAGGAGCAAAATAGGTCTGGGCAAGCCAGGATTCTCAGACTCAGTGGCTCCAGGTACTTTGTCCTCCTTCCCATGATTGCTTCTCCCGACAGCAGAAGGAAGGAGAGCAGAGAAACATGCCTGGGCAAGCCAAGACATGTTCAGGCCTATTTTGGCTTGTTCAGGCCTACAATGAGACAACTTTTGTGTCTTTGTAGTATGAAATACCTGTAGTATGAAATAATCATATTAAAACTGTTCATGGCCTTAAAAATTTGGTTTCTTATGTTGAGACAAGGGAAGGTATGTTGTTTCCTTCATGTTTATATGCAGCTTTGCAAGTGGAAGGACAGTAAGTAATATCTAGTGACTGTTTTCTGTCTTGTGTGATATAGTTTGAAGCTGGTAACATGAAGAACTTGGTACTGAAGATAATCTCTGGGCCTTTTCCTCCTGTGTCTATGCATTATTCATATGACCTACGCAATCTGCTTTCACAGTTATTTAAGAGGAATCCTAGGAACAGACCATCAGTAAACTCCATATTGGAGAAAAACTTTATAGCCAAAAGGGTTGAAAAATTTCTCACACCACAGGTATGGTTTAATTTTAACTCTAAGTTTGCTAAAAATACCTATTCTAATGTTTGTTTGCAACATGAGAAATGAGAGTAATGGTGTTCCCTAAAACTTTTAGAGACACTGAGGACAGCTGAGGAAGAAAGAGTTTTGCTATGAAGTATAAAGAAAAATCTCAAGTTATTTAAGTATTTGATAAAAAAACAAATGTAAACTATTTTCTGAAGTGCAGTGTTTTGGTGGTTTTCTTTGTAATGAGGAATCATGAGTGCAGTATTTCATTCAGATAGGCATTTTTTCATTAAATGGTACTGTTGGTGATTTCAGCATCACTGAAGAAGAGAAGACTGAGAAGGGATTTAATAAATGTTTATCAGTATCTTAGGGCTGGGTGTCAGGAGAGAGGGGACAGGCTCTTATCACTTGCTCCCTGTGATAGGACAAGGAGCAATGAATGTAAGCTGCAGCACAGGAGATTCCACCTAAACACAAGGGGAAACTCCTTTACTGTAAGGGTCACAGAGCATTGGAAGAGGCTCTCCAGAGAGGTTTTGGAGTCTCCTTCTCTGAAGCCTTTCAAGGCCTGTCTGGATGTGTTCCTTTGTGACCTGACCTAGATTGTATGGTCCTGCTCTGGCAGTGGGCTTGGACTTGGTGATCTCTTTGGGTCCCTTCCAACCCCTGACATCCTGTGATCCTGTGCTTTATCATACTTTATTCAATCCATTTTTTGCTTGAAATTTCGAATGGATTGAAATTGTATTCTATTAAATATTGATAAGTAATCTTTATGTTTCTTGATGCTTAAATGTATCACATGTATATAACTTGGAAGAAGAAGTTTCTCACTATTCTGTTGAAAATATCTTTATATCATTTGAGATCTGTTCATGTCTTCTGAACATGTCTAATCAAAAGAGATAAAGATTAACAAATGAACAATGGTACTGATATGAGTAGTATAGACAAAGAAAAGACATGGAGGAAATTAATGCAAAAGGATACCTCACTAAGTAAAAAGAGTTCTGATGGATTCTTACTCTCTATTAAAGAAGTTTCCTGTGAACACTGTATTATTTGATTTTCAACTTAACCTGAACTATTTATTAGTAGTTGAAAGTTGTAATGAAAGGTAGAATTCAGAAGCCTTTGCAGATAAGTTTGTTCTAACCTTTACAACAGTAATAGTTTGATTTTTTTTTTTTTTATTTCTTTTTTCTTGGAGCTATAACGAATGTGAAATTTTTATTTGGAGTTAGGCAAAGTATAATTAGTAATAGACTACTACTAGATGACAATACTGATTTTTCCTAGAGTGAGTGTGAATAGTAGCACACTTTTCCAATTGAATTACTAACATGTTTGACTTGGATATCTTTCTTAGGTACCTTCTAGATAACATTCTTCTAGATTCTTAACTAGTTAATAAATGAGGTAACATGAGCCACCCAGAAGTCACACTTCTACAAAAAATAATTGTGCAAAACATGTTTGAAAGTACTGAATCCAGCTTCATGTTAATAAAAATAATATAAATTAATTTAGTGATACTAAACTGAATAAATATATTTGAATATTCATGTAAGTCAACAGTAAATACACCATGTGTGAGATGTTTCCTAGGAGTGCCATACTTCCCTGAAAAAGAGTTCTTTCTAGTATCAGTCATATGTGTGCTCTTGCCTAACTGTTCACCTTTTTGTTTAGCTTATTGCAGAAGAATTCAGTCACAAAATCTTCCAGAAGTTTGGACCACATGCTGCACCAGGTAAGTAAGTATGTGAAGTACTTTTGCTTTCAGCTCTGGTAAGCTATTGCATGTAGCTTTGTTCTCTTGTTAGTTTTGGTATGTTCTAGAAGTTTAAGGACAAAGAAGGAAGCAAATTTCCCCACTTCTGGAGAGAGATGGGTGTATATAGGGTACAAGTGATGCAAATACAACCTGTGATCCTCTAACATGTCAGGCGTTGGGTCTTTTTTTCCTCTTGCAATATGCCACACTTCCAAATTTAAGGAATAATACTGTTTCTTGTGAAAATATATTAAGTTTATTTACAGATTACAGGATTAAGCCCTGAATTCAGCCCAAAACAGTAGAATTTCTGCTACCAGTAGCAAATGAGATCATGGTTTGTTTTGTCAGGATGGTCTTGCCTTATTTATTTTTCCTGCATTATTTAACCCTTTTTTTTTTATATTAGATTTTTTTTCTTATTTCTTTATTTCCTTGTAATTGTTTGAAGCTGTGACAAATGCTTTAATGTCTTTTGGTACCATTGTGTATTTCACTGCTTTCCTGTGACTCTGTAGTAAGAAATCCCTGCTAATGCAGAATTAAATCCACAGTCCTACCATATTTTAAGGAACTCTGTAGGGAAAACAGTATCCTGAAAGGCCATTGAAGCTCTTCTAGAATTTATAATCTGCTGACATTAGTGTCACAAGTTGTAGTCCAGTGTTTTTAGTGGAGAGGGGCCTGTCTCTCCATTTCACGAGGAAAACTTTTCCCTGCGTTCATGATGACTGGATAATAAGGCATGACAGGTGAAATAATCTTTACTTCTCCAATTTGAAGTGTTGAGAGTGAAAAGTTCAGGGCCTGTGTTCTGCTATTTCTTATGAAGCATGAAATGTAGTCAAGCTGTTTTGGACAACTGAGTATATTGCAGTTGTACACCATCTCATGTGAATGAAATGTTAGCAGTCTTGGAACAGCAATTTTGCTGTTCCAAGATGTTGGAAAAGGAAATACGATACACTGCCCACTCTGGATAGCTGTAAAACAGGTGTTTTCTCATTTCAGCTAAAAGACCAGCACAAGAACATACACTGTCTTCAGCTGCACCAGCTCCACCAGCTCATAAAATTACCAAACCTGCTGCAAAATATGGAGTGCCTTTAGCAATCAGGAAATCTTGTGATGGACATAAAAAGCCTAACGAGAAGAAGCCATTGGCTAAATCTAGGCAGGTAAGAAACTTAAGTTAATTAAGTTGAACCATTTTGATCATACTGTATTTAAGTGCTAGTAAAATACTATCCAGTCCTTTTCAAAATGTCTGTTTTTGTAAATACATGCTTCTGCAGAGGAAGTAGTAGTCGAAATGCTTAGCTTGCCTCCTTACTGATATAATTTTTAATTGGTTTTAATGTAATGATTTTTGGAGACTACTGCCATAAGTCAGGTTTTTAATACCACTATTGAATTGGATGTTGTTTTGCATGGTTTTAGTTCCTTTTGTTGGTATTCACCACTCAAAGATACTGGGAGTTTGTCAGGTATACCAAGATCATTGATCCTGGATAAGAATTCTTGCATCAGGTTCAAAAGTAATAGCAAATTGTCAGGACATGGAAAACTACTTTTTTTAAGTGATTTTCTACTGCATTGTTATACAGAGAAATTGTCATTAAAAGAGATGTTTCCCAGACATAATTCACTGAGCTAATAGTATTCTATATACCTTCATACAGTACTATGGACCTTTTTTCCAGTCATCTACTCTGTATTCCTTTACTACATAAAACTTTTTTTTCCTCTCTTCATTTAATTACTGCATAACCAGCTGAAATTTGATACAGCTAGTTTTGAGCTATACATGTCAAACAATTATAAACTAAGAAGCTCTCACTTCAGCAAGAAAGTTAATGCAAATTTTCTTCTGGATAAGTAGCACTTTTGTTGTGGTGGTGGTGTTTGGTTGGTTGGTTTGGGGTTTTCTTCCACCTCATGGCACTTTGGGGAACCTAGCGCTATATATTAATTTCTATCCATCTGTCAAGTTTTATAGGTGGATGGAAGAGTTATCTTTGAGGTAGAAGTTAAGAAAACGAGGTTCAGAAATTATTGGAGGTTTGAAGAAAAGCTCATTGATAACAGTGAATAAAACCTTTTTGGCTGTAATAGAGTTTGAAAATGAAAGCAAGAAAGAAATGAAGAGTCTTTTTGGTGTCATGAAACCTCAAGGGTTGTTTTTTTTAAGGCTTGATTGTGCAATCAGTCTGCTGCTCTTTATTTTCACCAGTTAGCACTGAATGAACTTGCCTACAGATTCAAAGCTCCAGGGTAGAAACTGAGGAAATATGCTTTTGCTGCATGTAAGCAGTCAGTAGCAGCAACTTTAAGATATACTCTTTGTCCCTCCTGTCAGGGGATCATATGTAGGATGGAAACTGGAAACAATGTAGAGTAAATTTTCTTCTTTTTGCTGCTATTCCAATGTCTGAGCTTTTAGCTCTCAACTGGCTTTTTGGAGTAGCATGTAACAGTCATCTCCTTAGGTTACTGATACTGCTTTTACTCAGAATCATTGTGCTGCACTGACTTGTCTGTAAAGGCTTTGATTGTCTGAAATACTTGATTTTGAAGTACTTATTTCATAGGCTTTTAGGTCATCAAAGTAAAATATTATGTAGTTCTCAGTATTCTGATGTGATCTTGAAAAAAAAAAAGTAAGCAGCATGGTTTATTACATACAGCCTCTTTACCAGATGTTCAGCAGTGGGTGTATTCTCTTCTGTTGGTTCATTTCCTAAGCAAAATTGCCTAAAGATAACCTAATAACTCTGTTCTTCCAGTAAAAGAGAATCATGATATCTAAGGCCCGTTAAAGATTTATAGGAGAAGATTGTAATGCTGAATAATATTGTCAGAGAAGAAAAATTAAGACAAACAGATTAAGTTACTGCCTTCAGCTTTCAAGACAGCTTTAAGTAAAGGGTGACCAAGTACAACAGCATTTACACTCAGATTCTAGCAGTCTTTTCCACTGAAAACGTCCTGAGTATTTAATTATTTTCAACCTCTTTTTGTGTGTACTAAGTTATGACTTTAAGATTTATCATTTTTCCCATCAGAATTTTTCTCTTATTGTGACATCATACTATCTAATTTGAAGTTTCACCTTTTATTCAGGCCCTTCCAACTCCAGTGAAGAAAATAAATCCAGGAGAAGAAAGGAGGAAAATGTTTGAGGTACAATTATCTGTTAATTTTAAAACTAAGCAAAAGCTAAGTCCAGAGCAAGAATGACATAATAAAAACTTCAAACGTTTCCTCCTTCTCTTTTTTTTTAACCAAAACATTATGAAACAGTGCTTTATTTTATTGTCAATCTTTGTGGATATACACCAGCAAACCAGCAATTGGAGAACTAACCTGTCTTGACAAAGACTTGACAAAATAATGGCTCAGTAATAACATCAAGTTACATGCTTTTTTTTCAGGATCCTTCAAAAAAGAAAAGGTTAGAAGTGCCTGAAAAAGAAAAACGTCAGAGGGATCAGGTATATAAGAATCTTGAGGCTTTCTTTTTCCACTTTTAGTGATTTCAATGACATACCTTGCAGTGTGATGTGTTATGTAGTGTTTAGGAAGATGGAGTAGTTTGATTTTTCCAGTTACTTAACATGTTTAATCCTTACACATTTCAGGTCAGTTTACTGAAGGCAGATGAAATGAGAAGATTTGAAAAAGAAAGGGTAAAATAAGCTTAAAATGTGTTAATAGTGAAGTTCAATTTTCACTCAGTGATTCTTGGAATTATGTTTTCCTGTATTGTTTTCTCCTTTAGATGGAACGAATGAACAGAGCAAGGGAACAAGGATGGAGGAATGTGCTTGGTTCTGGTGGAAGTGGTGATGTTAAGGTTGGCAGCAGATGCAGAAATGTGGTGTAGTTTGGTCCCTCCCCACCTTTGGTTTTATGGCATGGTCCTCTCTTTTTAGAATGATCTGCTTTTGGAGCTCAACTCTTGGAGTTGCCCATTATTAATCTATGGGTGATTTAAGAGAAACTGTATAACAGACTCTCTTCCTTGGCTTTTGGAGATCATATGCAATTTTCGTTTTTCATACTTAACTACATTTCAGAATCTCCTCTCTTTTTGCCAGTAATTGTTTTCATGCACCACTTTCCTTTTTTCCACTCTTGCTTTTGCTACTCTTGTTGTGCTGGACCTATGCATGAACAGCTTCTTTCACATTCAAGTTTGATCTTGAGTTCTTTTGTTGAAATCTTTTTCTATGTTCTCATTATGATAGTGGAGCTCTTTCCCAGTATTAAACACCTGGTTCTAACATTCTTTGTTATTTAGGCATGTGAATGCTAATTTAGTCATTCAGAAGGAGGGTAAAAAAATCCTGAGTAAATCTTAATTGGTAAACCCTTTGGTCATTTGGCTCTTGCATAATTTAATTACGTAGTGTAGTCTGATTCTTATGACAGTTTTCTATGAGGACTAAACAAACACTTGACCAGGTTTTAGTAGCTGCTTATAAATTATTTCAAAAGACACATCATATTTGGAGGTGTGCCACACGTCATTTAAGTAAAGCTTAAATATAAAACCAAACATAAGCACACTAGACTTAGAAAACTATTAGGTGTTGATTTAACTGAAAGATCAGAAAACATATTTTTTTTTCCTATGTAATCCTTCTCTGAAGATGAAACTGGCAGGCACTCATACAAGATTCCATAGAACACAGTGTATTAGCATTGTCATGTTTGGATCATGTTGCTGATGAACTGAAGAGTTTTATTGCAAGATCCTCTGCAAACCTATAAAGTTGTCTGCTGTAGCTACAGCTGCAATATTCTTTATAAGTATTCTTAGTCATCTAGGGAAACTGAGGATCAGTAAATGTGTGTATCTTAAGCATCACTGATGTAAAATGTCATGGCAGACATGCTTAAAAATTCATTGAAATGTCTTGTCTAAATTGGTTAGTTCAGCAGAGTTTTTATTGCAGGCTGCTAGAGTTATCTTGATTTAATTCTACATTTCCTTTCTTCTACATGAAGACAGTGTATTCAACCACTTCTTCACAATGCTGTTGAGTAGTGTTGTTCAAGCTTGCCAATAATGCAGGCCATAAAGCCTTTTAGGTAGCCATGGCAGGGTCATGCACTTCATAAGTTTCTTCTGTTGTATTTCTGGGTTACTTACAGACACCTGTTTGAGGGAGAGTAGTGAAAGGTGGCAAGGATTTGGTTTTGAGTTGTGTCTGTTCTGCAGACCACCGATGAGAACCTGCTTCGTAGTATTTCCATAACCATTGATCCTCCTATTTCTTTAGATAATCCCTTTGAAAACTGAGTTCCAATAATGATAGCTGGAACCTGCAATGGTGTCCAAAGCAAACTTTTGTTTCTATTTATAGAAAGTATAGTTTCAGATAGGAAGTTATTAACAACATACCTGCATATTTATTTGAATATCTGGATAAATCTTTCTTGTTACTCAATCTGGATTATTGAGAGCTATTGATGGGAGCTGAGCAACTGAAATTCAAGATGTAAGCTAAATTCTATTGTCAAATATAATCTGTTCAGGAAGTTCTAAGTAGGCTATCTTAAACTTACTACATCTGCACTCACATGTGTGGATTTATTTAAAATGCTTAAGACCACCCTGGAAGGAACATAGACACTTGTTAAAACAAATTCCACGGATTAGCTGACATGGGCTATTTGATTGCTTCCCCCAGGTGTAAAGGGAACATTTTTATGCTTGTGCTGACAACCTTAACCTTATTTTGCCAGTTTCACATTTTCTGTTTCCATCCTTGGCTAGTACTGTACACAGCTGCTTGGTTATTTTGTTGGGTTTTTAAAAATTGTTATTTTTACATGAAGGTTCTGTAAGAACTCAAAATCTTTGAGAATGACAGGGTAATTCACATAAAACTTATGATAGATGTTCCTCTGATCTGGACTTTAGTAGAGAATTCTGGGGGTGAAGCCAAGTTACAGATTGGTAACAATGGTGATTCTCAGAAAAAATCTCACTTAATGCCACTCAGCAACCTTGGAAGTGTACTTAACCGTTTCAAGTTCCATTAAAAAAATGTATACTTGGCTGTAAATCACTCACTGGTTAGCACAGAAGCTAAAAGCGATACAGTACTAAAACCTTGATTTTTTGCTATGCAGAACATCTATCTCTGATCACACTTAAATGGTAACTTTGAAAATATGTGAAAGATGTCTCGTGTAACTAGACACATGAGACAAAATAATGTTTTTTAATGGAGTGCTAATAGAAAAATAAGCTTTAATATGTTGCAAGCCATATTAATGCTTTAATTGTGCTGAAGAGGTGAAAGTTTGAAAGTTTGTTTAAAAAAGTTTCACTCAACCTTTTCTCATTTCCAGGCACCATATTATGGAGGTGGAGGTGGTGTCAGTCCTTTTCCTGTGTCTTCCAGAGGACAATATGAACACTATCATGCTATTTTTGACCAGATGCAGCAGCAAAAGGAAAATATTAGACTAGCTGAAGCCAAACTAAAGGCAAAAGTACAAGGACAAGAAGTTACTGAAAGGTATGGCCGCCTTCCATTCAAAGCTATGTGTGGTATGCTTTAAATGAAAGTAATGAAAGTTACTGTACATATTTATCTACAGAGGAATTCCACATGGAATACATCCAGGAGCTCCTAAGGGGCCTGCAGGTCATCACCATTTACCTGATGCTGGTGCAGTTAGGAAAAAAGTGAAAAGATTGAAGGAGGTGTCTAAACAAGCCAATGCAAACAGGTTGGACTCTGATGATCCATAAATTCATCCCTACATGTTAGATTCTCGTTCTGTGTCTCGTTACATGTAGTCAGAATTGCTTTTATCCATTGGTAGTGTGCTGTCTGTTTGTGTGTTACTCCCTCACAGACCACAATTCTTTCAGAACCAATGGAAACCTTGGCTTTCCCCAGTAGTGGGAAGAATTGGCTTGCTAATAACTGCAACTAGGCTAGATTTCAGCCAAAATTTTTGTCTTAATGCAGTTGCAGATAACGTTATAAGCCTTCTTTGCTTTTCATAGCTCTGCTTTTTGTGTTACCTGTCAAGATGCGTCCTGCTAATGTAAACTCAATCTGACTGTCTTCTCTACATCTAAGTGTTTGACTCTAGCATAGGAGAGCGTCTAGAATGATCCTGAAATTGTTAGCTCCTGTTTATTGATTGGTGGAAAACTTTTGGGAGCTTTCATCAAGATGCATATGACAGGTGTTAACAGTGTGCAACTACTAAATTAGAGATGTTTATTCTTCTCCGTTACTATAAACAGAGTATTTTATATATAAAAGGATTGTAAACAAGTATTGAGGCCCTTCTCTTCATCCTTCTCCTCTTCCTTCCACTCTCTTCTAATTATTTCACTCTTTCGAGTAGCTTCTTCAAAACTATGTTTTCAGATCCGTTAGCAGTGACCAGAGAACTGTGTCCACACTTCATAGCAGTAGTTGGGAAGATACTGTGTTTTTTTTCTCCTGTAGAAGTCCAGTATGTGAGCGTTACTATCTATCTTTGAGGGGCAAATTTCTTTGTGTTATTTCAGCGTATGCAGATCCAATGATATAGCCCATGAAGGAAGAATAAATGGAGTTTGTGTTAGGAAGAGGAAGTAGCCAAACAAGACATTTGTTGTTCTAAACAAATTCTCAGTTTTATGTTTTAATATATTTTACTTTTATGGATCCTTTTTTCTATTTTAAAATTTGTATCTCTAACATAATATGTGTCACAGCCATGTTACAATTTGCAAGCTAAAATGTTGGGTTTTGGTTTTTTTCTTCCTGATACAAGGTGAGTACTGAAAAGTGCATTTTCCCAGATGATGTAGATGCCTGTTTTGATCCTCCTCTATTTATTCTCAATGCTTTGCACAATGTGCCACAATCCTCAAATCTTCCCTAGATCAGGAAATGCTGCCTCATGCATTATTATTACTATCATACTTCTGTGTGCCTGGTTAAACAGTTTTAAATATGTTTGTAAGCAATGTGATCATGAGGAGAAACTGATTCACTATTTCTCATATACATGACCTTGGAAACTGTAAATGAAAAAACTGTGTAGAAGTCTCTAAATAAGTAGACTTTATTTTTTAATTTTGAAGTGAATTATGAAGTGTTTGTAATGTATTATCTAGAAGAAATTTTATTGACAAAGCTTTCTTTCTCTCCTGAACTTTATTCTTTCACCTGAAGGTGAAATACAAAGCTAAGTGTCCAGCATGTTTAGCCCAAGCAAAGAATTTAAATAATTGCAGATTTCCTAAAGATAGTTAATTTAGAACACTAACTAAATAAGTTGAGAAGTCCTTCCCTCAAGTTGCGGTCTTTCTGAGTACAGTCCTGTAACTAAAGCAAAGCCAAGTATATTCAGCAATTTCTGAAAATTGCCTGAAATGCAGCCTGAAAGAAATATGGTTGAAATGTTTTAGCAAAATGAGTCATTCAGTTTTAGAGTAGGGAAAGGAATTTACATAAAATGAATTCTGTTTGAGACACAGATACAGTTTCTTGCTTAGGAAGTTTCTCTGCAATATTATAAGGTAAGCTTCAACTATATGACACAGGTTTGGGCACATTTCACTGTCCACCAACTGAGTTCATATGTAATGAATCTTAAGAGTGAGTCAGATATGTATACAAATTTATCAAGTGTTTGTTTCTTTTGTAGTAACACCTGCATGGATCATCCTGCCTTTTCAGAGTAGCTACAGCATTTATTTTATCATATCAAAGCAGTTTTATCTCCATCTTCCTTCTAACAAATTCTAGCATATGGAAAGTTAATTTCCTTATTTCTTGAGAAGGGTGGGGAGTGGATAGAAAAAACAAGATACAAGGAAGTTTAATTAGTGCACTAATTAATTTATTAATTACTAGTAATAGCTCTTATACTGAAAAATTGTTCTTTACCTGTCTCAGCCTGATGGGTTATTGGTACTGGCTTATTGCAGTTTTTTCCCCTTCTGTTGCTAGACCCCAGATACTCTTCAGTCGTGCTAGACTAGGGGAGCCTTGGAAGGAGGATTATGTTATAATCCACCATATATTAGACTAGTCTACACCACTTCTCAGTTTTTTTTAATAGAAAGCCTCCTCTGAGTCCACTTCTAAACAATTTGTCAGAAACAGCTTCCTCTGCAAAATCCTGTGTGTTGTAGGAGGACTCTTGCCGGAGGTTCAATCACAGTGTCTTATGCTACTTAGCTACCCAAGGTCCCTGACCTGCAGTGGAACATGGGACAAAACCCCTATCTTGTTCTGGCTAATTCTAAAGTAGGAAAATTCCTACACAATCCATTTAAAAACAAACCAAAAAAATCTTCCAAGATCCCCCAAAAGAAGTTGCCAGAACCCTCCGAAAATAGTAGCACTCTACTAACCATGTAAGTGGTAGAAGATTTTAGTCCAAACATAGGTCAGTCTTGAAAGACTGATCCAGTACTGATGTTACTGACTGACTCATGTAATTAGATTCTTGCTCATTTCTGATTTGAGACCTTGAAAGAGATGTCTTTTTCACAAATTATGGCAATGATGAATCAAGCTGAGACATTTAATGTTTGGACATTAATTTTTAATTTGATGACCAGGATCTGTAAGGACAACTTAATGGTTTGACGGTTGTTTTGTGTTGTTTGGGTTTTTAAAATTTTACCTTATTTTACTTTTAGTTGTTCTTCTAATATAACTGAGAAGATTTTCCTTCTTTTTGTGGAAGTCTGACTTTTATTTTGACATATGAAAGACATTTTTTGAAAATACTGTACTCACAGAAATTGTACTTTTTTTGTGTGTGTCCTAGTTAGAATAAATGCAGAGTGGTTTTTTTTCCAGTGTCTTATTTCAGAGACTTTCATCTTGCTGTATTGCAATTACTTAGGCAAAAAGGATGGATAGCTGCAGACAGAGCCAAGCAAGTCGAAGAAGAATTCTGGCAACGGAAGAGAGAAGCCATGGAAAACAAAGCTCGAGCTCAGGGACACATGGTATGGAATCTTGTCTTCCTATGTATATTAAAATTTAAGTAGCACCATAACATTAAAGTAGCACATAACCATGAAATACTGGCTAAATATTTTACTTAGGTATTAAAGAAAAAAAGGATGTAAGGTAGGTTTTTAGCATTTTGCTACTCATTTTATGGAAATGTAACAGAATTGTACATTTATTAACAAAATAATTTTGTTTCTCCATGTGTTTAACTTGATAGTGTATATTTTTATCTGTTGATATCTTTAAAGTTTTGCATAAAATTAAGACTTTGTAGCTTGAACCTGAAATTACATTTGATTAAGCTTGGTACAGCTAATGATCACATACAGCTTTACAAGAACACATTCTGCTTATTCAGAAGGTATTATAAAGAGGTCTCTCCAGAGAGAAACTAGTGGACAGTGTCATAAAATATTCTTTGTTCTTATGCCTGCAGTTCTATGATCTGTATTCCTTTAGGAAGTTTCTTTTGCAATTAAGGTATTTTGAAAGTGACTCATTTGCAGTAGGACTTCTTGAACTGTTTTCATAATGCAGAGAATTTTGATTTTGAGTGTTTCTCCGCACTGTTTTCCACACTATTCATACACAACTAAGTCACAATGTCACTGTCAGCTGCTGAAATTAAACTGATAATGCTGGCATTGCAGTGAAATGAGACCAACTGCAGATTTACAGAAACCTCTCCTGAGTTATGTCTGAACATCAGACCATGATTTACAGCCAAATCTTTGTTTCAGGAATTACTTTGCTTACAGTAAGCAATTCTTCGTTGCTTGGATTGGCTGCTTGATGAAGTATACTTAGATTAGTGTGTGTGTGTGTGTGTGTGTGTTAAAGCAGTCAGAAACTGATTCTCTTCTTAAAAACTTGCAAGTCCGCTAAGGAATTTTGCAAAAATAAACAAGTCTTGAAGGCAGCCTCTTCTTAGACAAGTCCTTAGCAGTACTTGCCAACATTTTGTTGTTAATCTTTTTGGCATTAATATAAATGTGTGAGATTAATGCTCAAGATACCAATGTGTTCAACTTAATGTTTCTCTGATACATTCAGCTGAGCCAAATTATTCTTAACTGGCTGGTGTAATAAAACAGGGAGGGTACTCAGCAGTTGTAAAAGTAACTTCCAAATGCTTTAAGCTTAGAATTCCAAATTAATGTACTGTTATTTGCAACTGATAGCAGAAGTTCTTCTATTTGTGCAGGAAAAGAATTTGGCTAGCTGGCAGTAGTCCTCATACAGAGATGGGGCTTTTGTTCTGACCATAATGATCTGAGGGGAAAAAATCGTCGTCTACTATGCAGCTTTGTTGTACACAGACTTGTAACTCAAATGTCTTATACAAATTTACCCAGTTTCTGTTAAATGTTGTTGCTGTCAACTTGAACTTTCAAGTGACAGTTTAAAACTGGACTCTGAGTTGATACGTTAAGTCATCTCTTAAGACAGGCACTGACCTAATTTGTGACTCTACTGTAGCTGTCTGGCATTGCAAAATATTGAATCCTGGTTTTTGAAAATTTTCATGTAGGGTGATGAGTAAAAGTTAATGGTCTACAAAAAGAAAATGAGTTCTCAAAAATCTTCAAGCTTCTTTCTAGTTTAAGAGCAGCAATAGAAATCTCCATGAGTTTAATGGAAATACCTAAAGCAGCTGGAACGCTACTTTGAAGAACAATGAGATTACTTGAATAGGGACAGATAAGTGTTGGAAAGCTCAGGAACATGCTTTTAAAATGTTAAAAATAAACTCAACTGTTCTCAGAAAAGGCAGATATGGAAAATATTCCTTTCCATTTTGTGTGGCTTAATGCTCAAGCTGAAACCAGAATTCTAGTCGTCATTAATGTATGGTTCTTGTCTTATCTGAAAGATGGTTCCTTTTAAATCTTTAATCACCCAGTCACTAAGCCACAGAAATAGGCTATTTTCTTGAGTTTACTGAGTTTGGGTTTTTTCTTTTTTTTTTTTTTCTCATTTTGAAGACTGTTCAGCCAGAATATTTGGCTTCAGGCCTTTCTATCAAGAATTTAACTGTACTGTTTATTTACTGATGGTTCTGTGCACTTAAGCTTGAGAAAGCTAAAGCCCAAGTATTTAATAAGGCAGAGGATCTATCTGTCACATGGATGCTTACTGTCTTGACTGTATGTATTTTTAACCTGTTCAGCAGAGGTTTATGGTACACCATGAAAAAAAAGGAAGTATTTTTTATTTTAATCCAACCAGGAAACTTGGAGTTAAATGTTTCTTACCATATTTTTTATTGGACTTCCTGAAAGATTGTTTTATTTGGTGACAGTTAGGACACCAACTACATTACACTAATCAAGATTGTGCACTATAAATGCATATGTATTAGGTGTTTAGCACATTTCTGAGAGGTAACATGAATATTGAAGTCCTTTATTAGTGTTTTGAGCTTGGCACTTGTATATTTTTTTAAAAAGTTGTCACTAGTGTAAGACCATAGAAAGATTCCACTTACGTTTTAGGCTTGGCTCAACAAGAAAAAATCCCAATACTGCCACAGTTTCTATACAATCTTTTTAATCCAGACTTGTGTCAATCAGAGTTCAGGCTTTCTAACATAACAGGAGAGCAGAATTGCAGAGAAAGCAGCTTTTTTCTACAAGTGGTGCTCTCTCTCTTTGGCTACTCAAGAGTTATTAGTTACTACTGTCACATCTTACAGAAGTGAAAAGGTGTTACCAGTTAACTTCAGAACAACTGCAAATCATTGATGGATTTGGTTTCTTATAAGTGAACAGTGTTGGATAAAGCAGATAATTTTTTACTGCTCCAGCCACTTTAAATGTGATACCATTAAATGGCAAACAGGGTACACTGCAAAACATGGCAGATATCTATGGAGGCAGGCCCATTTCTGCAAGAGGAAGGAAATCCAGAAACAAGGAGGAAGAGGTATGCTTGCCGCATGCTTGCCGCTGTGCTCGTCACACAAATAACGTGATTTGACCGTGATTGTGCCTAGTTTCCCTGCATGGAAATTCCAAGTAAATCATGTACTGTATGAAATTCTGGAGTTTGGGTGTGTTCATTGTTGGGATTTTTTTTTTTATAATAATAGTTGTGTGTCTCAGAAATTCTTCAATGTGCATTCATACAGATAGGCCTCTGTATAACTTAATCCTACAGTGAAAAATATAACCAATCTTAGCCTTCAACATACAACATGCAAGGATAGTTGTCTTTATTTTCATTTTATGGGAGTTTTTCTGGAGATTAGCATTTACTAATGTGATAAGAGATGGGTGAGCTCCCCCATTACTATTGTTTGGTTTGGCTTTGTTGGGTTTTTTTGCATCTTTTAAGTTAACCAAACTGGAGGTTGTTTGAGTATAACTGAAATTTATTTACTTTTTTTGCATTAGGAATATTTGGCAAGATTAAGACAAATCCGGCTCCAAAACTTTAATGAACGTCAACAGATTAGAGCAAAACTTCGTGGAGAGAAGGTTGGTTTGAAAAACAGTGAAGTTTATCACTGGCCATGACTCACATAAAACACTAAGGTGATGCACCATAAGCCCATGCTGCTTTAATTGCATTTGCTGCTAATTTCTCTCATAACTCTAGGTCTTCGCTGCTTCTTATAAATGAGTTTCAAGATTTCTGTGGTGAGACTAGTCATTGCCATACACAGCCCTCCAAATTCTTACTGTGTCTTAAGTACCCTTAAAATGCTGATAACAGTACTGAGATGTTGTCAGTGTAGCGCCATGGCTCTACTGAATTGGTTCTTTCTGATTTTTCAATGAGCAGCTGCAACAATTCTCTGAAAATGAGGAATACCCACACCCTGCCTGCAGTTTGGTATTTTATATACGACAGATGAATCTGTATTCACTCCTTTGTCTATGACAAGTGCCAAATTATTTTTTCTGAAGGTTTTCTATCACACTGGAAAGAGAAGTGTACTGTCCAATCATCTGTTATTGTTAAGTGACTCAAAGAATGACCCTTTCTTATTATTATTTTCAATTTTAACTTGCATTTGGTAACATTGTTGCTTGTGTTTTGTCAAATTATTTCTAATAATACTCTTTTTCTTATACAGCAAGAAACCTTTTAAATAGTTTAACAAAAAGATCTGCACAAGTTCATTGTGAACAATAAAAAGCTCCTGTCAGAACCTTTTTGTGTAGGACCTTTTTTTCTGAGGGCTCTTATTTTGCAGAATGAAGCTGCCAGTTCTGATGGACAAGAATCAAGTGAAGAAGCAGAACTGAAACGCAAAAAGATAGAAGTGCAGAAGGTAACTGTGGGGGTGAAGGAGATGGAACTCACTGTTCTCAAATTTGCTTCATGTCTCATAAGTTTCTTACGTGGAATTTTGCTATCAATAATTTGTTCATACATGCACTACAGAAGGTTTATATTTTAACCATATTGAGGTAACAACAATGTTCAGCTGGTAATCTCAATAATTAAAGGAAATGTTGTAACATAACATAGCAAGTCAAGGATTTTTCCTATCCCTGTCTTTGAGATTCTTCTCTAGGTTGTCTTTAGCCTTAAAGGCACTTCGGTATAACTAAAACAGTATTTTGATACTGAACAGGAGGGAAAGCTATATCTTAAATAATTGTATTTTAGCTTTGAATAAAAATAAAGGCAAGCTACTTAAATGTGCTGATATGGGCTATACGTGGATTCAAAGGTGAGCTGTATACCCTTCTGATGAAGTATGCTTTAAGTAAATATGTTTCACAGAAATACAGTGTTTGATTGGCACTTTATATCAGTAACTATATCTACCATACAATATATGGCAAGTATTACTACACTGACTAGTCTATGATTTATTCTTTCCCCATGATCTGCAATGAGCAACATGAAAACAAGCTAATGATATGCCTAACCTTAAAACCAGAGGTGAAATAACAACTAAATTTATGTTCAGCAACTTTGTAAAATTTGGTTCAAAACTAATTTCAAGTAGAGATTCTAGTTTTATGCTAGTGTTTAAGATTACAATGTACACTAAAGACAAAACCAAGCAAACCAGAGTGAATTAAACCAAGGAGTTATCATTATTATCAACATAGATCAGTTGTTACTCTTATGTGTGATATTGATTGTCACAGTCTATACAGTAATAATGAAGCTAATCCAAGAATGTTTCTTTTTAAAATGTTCCATAGAATGGGGTACTAATGCTTTTTATGATTTTGAGTTTTAATTTTTTTTAATTGTTTTTTTTTGTTTGGTGTGTTTTTCTTTTTTTTTGTGCTGGTTTACTGTAGGCCCAAGTAAATGCTCGAGCTGCAGTTCTGAAAGAACAGTTAGAGCGAAAGAGAAAGGAAGCATATGAAAGAGAGAAGAGAGCATGGGAAGAACATGTAAGAAAACTGATCTGTTAAATGCAGTCAGTCAGTAGTGCTGTATCTTTGTATAACTAAAATCCTGGACTGTGATTTTTCGTGCTTAGATAATTAGGTTCTCTTCTGAAAGAGAATAGAGCATCTGACAGTCAGAATTCCCTCATGAGAAGCCTTATTGCAGGTATATTTGAATGAAGAATTTAGTTCAAGAACTTAAGAACATTAAACCAAAGAATCATTAGGGTCACCTTAAATATTGTGTTAGCAATGTGTAACTTACTGAAGCATAAAGCTGATAAACTGGAAACAGTTCACATGTGCAGCTGGAAATTATCTTTTGTATGAAAATGTGTGGCATTATTGTCCTTTGCTGAAGTTCACAGGAATCTATTTGATAATGCTGTGTAATTTTTGAAATTAATTTTATTTTTGTTTTCTCCAATTGAATCTGTACAGCTGATAGCAAAAGGGGTAAAGAATTCTAATGTGCCTTTTCATGGAGGAACTACAGAACACAGTCCTGTTCATGGACTACAAGAGCTCGAAGCAGCTCTTCCTAGGCCACAGCTTCCAGTGAAGCCCAGTGCACCCATCATCTCCATGACTTCTGCTTTGAAGGAAGTGGGTGTGGTAGGTACCTTTCCTAAGTGGGTAAAATTAATGGGGGGGGGAAAAAAAAAACACTTTGAAAAAAATAATTTTTAGAAGAATGTGTAGGCTAAGTTAAAAAAATATATATATACTTGTTGCTTCTAATTAGGGGAAAAAAAAAAAGGCAGATGAACCTCAAATTCATACCATTTTAATGAAAAATGGTTTCTGATGAACTGCAGTTTCAGTTTTGATCAAGACAGTCATGATTAGTAGAAGATGACATCAACTAAGCAGCATTTTCATCAGCATTTTGAAGAGGGGAGTTAAGGAGTTTGTAACCTGATAAGTTTTGAATAATAGGACTAATTTACATTCATTCTTGGTTTTAGTAAGTTTGAAAGCATGTGCTGAACGTCACAGAGAATATAAGGTGTAGAATTTTGTACTCTTGTCTTTCCTTATTGTTTCAGAGAGTGTTAGAGGTTTCCTGATTTCTCTCTTCTGTCATCTTGGGTTCTTGTATTGTAAATGTTATGCACCTACCTCAGCTATCACCATTTGATTTCAGTAACAAGTGCTAAATAACTGTCCCTAAAATGTAATACATAGGAAGATGTCAGCTGATAGCTGGAAAAATAAACGAGATACGTTTTGACAGATACTTAAATTGTGAGCAAATTTTTTACATGTGGATAGTTTGTCTTAGAGAGTGATGCAAGATAGTGACTATAGTTGGCTGAAAAATAGTACAGAGAGCAACTGGCATTAGAGAAATAAAGCCTTGTACAAAAAGATAACATTCTAGAATTTTGCCTTCAGTTTTCAGTTTAACATATCACTAAAATTGCCTCTTCTCCCTTCTGCTTTTCTTTACAAGTTCTTCTTGACTCTGTCCTTGCCACCTTATTTGTGCTCTTTATAAAATTATTCCTCTCTAGCATTGGAATTTGGTGACATTTTTCTGTTCTGTCATGTCTAGCTTTATCTAAATGTTTCTCGCTCTGAGCTTTTACTTGTCTGCTTCAACTGAGTCTAATTCATTTACTCACAACTTCCAGATAGTGAATGGTTCGAAGATGGAAGCTGCCCTTGAAATTCTGTCTTCGGGAAACTCCATAAAACCAGAAGGATCATGTGTCCTTTTGCAGTTTGTATGCAGTTGTCAAAGAAACAGTTACAGAGATAATTTTTCACTATTATGTCTATTAATTTTCTCAGTATCTTCTTTTTTCTGTTTTTCATGCTTCTTGGGCTTAAAGGATGAAAATGTAACTGCTATTCACGAAGTCGAGGAGGAAATAAAAAAGCCAGATTTGACAATGCAAGTATGTCAAGTATTCAGTTTCATTTAGCATTTTCTTCCTTTTAAAAAGATCATATTTTTAATAACACATGTTGACTCTTTTTTCAGAATAAGCGAGAAATACTGAGAAGGTTAAATCAAAATCTTAAAGCTCAAGAAGATGAGAAAGAACAAAAAGACTGTAAAAATATTTCTGAGTCAGCTGGGTCTGAAGATGGTAAGGAACAACAAGAAGGTGACCATCCACTTCTAGGAGATCGCAAAAAATGGGAATCTGGAGCATGTGAATTAGTGGTTCCTCTAGCTCAGTTATCAATGGAAGATTCTCTCTCTGGAACAGACCGTAAGTAATTTTTTTGTCACTCTGATACCAGTAAATCAGTTTACTGTATGTAGCATCCATTCTTCCAAAACAAGTACTCATTACTCTAGTCTTGTTAGCAGTTGTGCCATACTAAAAACAGGTGGTTAGGTATTCTGTGGGGTAGGGAAGAAGGCAAAGGCTGACTAATTAAATGGCCTCAAGAAGAGTCAACAAATTTCCTAATTTCAACAAGTGCCTCACTAAATGCATGTTTACTTTTTTCAAGTTTTCTTTGTGAGTGCCTTTTAAAAAGGCACTGATTAAACAAAATAAATTAATAAGCACTTATACTACATGGAAGTTCCTCATTTAGCTTAAAAATCCTTTTATGTTGCCAGTAGAACAAGAAAGACTGAGTCTTCTCAGTTTATATTTGCTACTTCTATTGCAGCCTTCTTAGCTCTTTTTATTGTTTAAAATCAAGCCTGTCTTCACAAATTCTCTACTTGTCTTCTCTGGTCTCTTGGGCAGAAAATCTTTTTCCTCGTTTCAGTGTGTGTTGCTAAGGGGCTGTTTGACATTGTTGAAATAAATGATTATTGATAATGTGGCAGACTCCATAGCATAGTAGCATAAAAAAAAAAAACCAAAAAACAAACAAACAAGAAACCACTACCTTCTTCTTTTGCTCTGTTCTCCATTGCTTTGCATCCTCTCTTTTCCGTGGAGGGAGAGTTAACAGAAACCAGTGTCCAGGGATAGCAAGACAAGATGCTTTCTAATTTTCAGTTTCAGGTATAATTAAGAGCATCTCGTGCTGGTTTTAAACATCTCATATGCTGCTTTCTTTTAGAGAGGGACCTGGGGGTGCTGGTAGGTAGTAGGCTGAATGTGAGCCAGCAGTGTGCCCAGGTGGTCAGGACAGCAAATGGCCTGTATCAGGAATAGTGTGGCCAGCAGGACAAGGGAGGTTATTATTCCCCTGTACTTGGTACTGATCAGACCACAACTTGAGTACTGTGTCCAGTTCTGAGCCTCTCAATTAAAGAGAGATGTTGAGGTACTGGAACACGTCCAGAGAAGGGCAACAAAGCTGGTGAGGAGCCTGGAGCACAGCCCTATGAGGAGAGGTTGAGGGAGCTGAGGTTGTTTAGCCTGGGGAGGCGGAGACTCAGGGGCGACCTCATTGCTGTCTACAACTACCTAAAAGGAGGTTGTAGCCAGATGGGGGTTGGTCTCTTCTCCCAGGCAACCAGCAACAGAACAAGGGGACACAGTCTCAAGTTGTGCTGGAGGAGGTATAGGCTGAATATTAGGAGGAAGTTCTTCACAGGGAGAGTGATTTGCCATTGGAATGGGCTGCCCAGGGAGGTGGTGGAGTTGCTGTCCCTGGAGATGCCCTGGATGGGGCACCTAGTGGCATTGGCTAGGGCTGGGTGATAGGTTTGATTGGATGATCTTTGGAGGTCTCTTCCAACCTGGCTTGTGCTGTTCTATAAAGATCACCTGCTGCTATTAAGTTACAGATGCTGACTGGCATTGAATTGCTCCTGTTATTAAATTAAATTGGGAGAAGAGTATCTCTAGACATTTGAGCACTGCCTTTAAGCTGTCTGACTTGGGGTGAGGTGATATCTGGCTTTGCAGGTTTTAGTTTTGTGGAGGTTGTTTTGTTTATTTATTATACAGGAAACAAATTAAAGTTTGTGTTTCTCTTTGTGTCCCAACAGGTCAAACTCTGGGGGAAGTAATTAAGTTAGACATTAGTGAACCCCACAGGAAAGTCTGGGGCAAAAGTCCTACTGATTCAGTTCTGAAGATCCTAGGAGAAGCAGAGTTGCAGCTGCAAACGGACCTGCTTGAGGAACTAGATGTAATAAATGGTAATCAGAGTTGGTAATTATCTATACTGCAAGAATAGTTAGTGCCAGATGGTCAGGTTAGCCACTGAGAACAATTCTGAAGTCTTAGAAGCATATTCTATCCTCACTCTTGCTTTTCACTTCTGGATGTTGCCTCAGTTCTAAATGTCAGCACAAGCTGATACTGGAAGACACCAAAATATTTCGCACTCACTGAAGTGGTAAGAAATTAAGAGACATGTGCTGGAAAGGAAGAATATTCATTTTGTTGGAAAGTCTTGGGAGTTTGCTTATTGATGGTAACAAGTCTTTTTTTAAAAGCATGTCATCGAGTGAGTATTAGGTCCTATATATCATCCTTGTTAGTGTGTGACTTACCATATCAGAGGACTTTTTTTTTTTTAACTCCTGCTTTTTGTCCTTTCCAAGCACAAAAGGACTTAGGTTTATTCCAAATATAAACTTATACTAAAGATAATATAGCAAGTAAAATTCTAATGTTAATATTTCTAGATTTCCTCTTGATAATAGTTATAATAAAAGCAAACATGCATTCTGCGTTTCGTTAAAGAAACAAAAGTTATCAATTTACTTTGGAGCCACATTGTAGTTTATTATCAAACTGTGTCAAAACACTGTTTAAATAATGCAAATAATTCTGTGTTAGGTACTGCAGAACTGATTGGAGGAGATCATCATCAGTCCTCATCAGAGGTGAAGAAGGAGAAAGCTTCTCCTACTGTTGGAGTACTGTCTTCAGTACCAGTTGGCCCCACAGAATCTGAAATGGCTGTACCTACTCCACTGGATGGTAAGCAATTTCAGTAGTCGTTTTACTTGCTATCTGTTTGCCAAGGGAGAGATGGAAGTAAGGATCTTGTATACTTTTATTTCTTCCCATAAAGAACATGCAGTTGCTTATTAACAACTTTTAGGTAAGACCAAGTGCTTTCTATCCCTGTGTTACAATTTTATTTACTAATTTAAGTCAACAGAAACCTTTTTTGTGTTGGGTTTGGTTTATTTTCATTTCTCATCAGCTATGCTGGAATGAAAATTTCCCCCATATGATGCCAGCACCCTACTGACATTTTTTTGGGGGGGGTTGTTTACTGAGGCTTTTAGAAGACAGTTTGTTGGAGCTTTAAGACTTTTCTTCTATCAGAAACAAACTTTTTGCTCTGGGGTTACAAAACTTACGTTGTTCGTGCAAAATGCAGAAAGTTGTGCAAGGCAAAGAATTTAAGTGTAATCTTAAAATGTGTGGTCTTTCCTGTATGCTTTGTTGTTAGGGATTAATTTTTCATGAGGTATACAACTTTATTAATTTTAGAACCTGATGATTTGGAAGCAGAGATGTTGGAAGAAACACAAGAAGAAACAAGGCACCAGAGTAAGAAATGTCCCATCACTGTTCATGAAGTGTGGGTAAAAGAGAAAGAGGATAAGTAAGTGCTCTTTTGCGATCTCTCTGTCACTCTCTCCAGTTCAGACTGTTAGCTTTCACTGAGTAGGACTTCAGTCCGTCAGTTAAAATATGAAGTAGTGACTGACATGTTAGTTTTACTGAACTTGGTGACTTTTTCAGTAGACTAATGACTATTTTACATGTTGTTTCTTCTGCATGTGGTACTTTATAACAGGACAGAATTTGACACAAGAAAGGAGGCAGCTTCTGAGAAAGTTGTGCTTGAAGAGGTTCAGCCACAAAAGGAAGCTCCAGAAGGTCAGTCAAAATGTTTATTGTATATACAATTACAGAGTACTTGAGCCATATGTTCTCACTTCTTTGCTAACCACAGCTTTCCTGGTTTTNGGGGGGGATTGGGTTTTTTTAGTTCACACTTTCAAAAATCAAATTTCAGATGAATAAGGAAGACAAATTGTGGCTGTTATTTTTGTCACATCCAAAGAAAACGTGTAACAACAAAAATACACCATCTACAGATGAAGTTACCCTGATAGTTAAAAGTGAATGTCAAGTTCCTGAAGGTTGCAACCTCCTTAAACAACTGTTTAAAATGTTATAATATCTGACTATTTACTTAATAAAATTGTTTCTTTGTTTATAGACATCTTAATATTAAGCTCCAGCATGGATAAGAAAATGTTTTAAGCTGCTGCTAATAATAATTTTCTATCTTTATTGCATAGAAGATTTGCTTGCTCTTGGAGATCTTTGAAGTAACTTAAGAAGGTCTTCATATTTTACAGTAGAATAGAAAATACATCATCAATACTGTCAAGTATAATTGGTGATAATATTGAATCTATTTATGGGTTGCATAAGCAAGCTGGGGATTTCTTTACACCGTTTCAGTGAATTATGTTGAGGTTGCTTTGAAGAAGTCTAGTGTAAGGCAAGAAGGAACAGATGAAGATGGATGACACCATAACTTTAGGCATGGACTGGTTAACAAGAAAGTAGAAGGCATGAGAGTGGAACAGGCTGTAGCCTGAAATTAATTAAAGAAATTAAAGTGGGAAAAACACACATTATAATATATTTACTAAAATAATCTACAGATATTGTAGGGTTTTTGAAATGCTATCTGTTTTTCATTTTAATTGCACAACAGAAATTACTTTTATTCACATTAACTTTTTATTAAAAGCATGGGGGTTTTAATCTATTTAGATTTATAACATACTTTCTTTTACTACATCAGAAACCTCTTCAAGAGACTTTCCACAACCTGAACCCTTGTTCCAGAGGGTAATGCAGCCCACAGCTGTACCAACAGCATCTCCAGTTCCATCAGCTCAGTCTTCACAGGAAGAGCCTTTTTTACCTCATTCACGTTCCATGTCACCAGCAAAACATAAAGGCAAAAGTTCATTGTTGATTGGACTTTCTACAGGGCTTTTTGATGCAAATGACCCAAAGGCAAGTTAAAACACCTAAAACTAAGTACTCATTTTTCTATAGAGTATTGTTCTTATTTTCTTCTTTACAAGATTGAAGGAAGCCAGGACAAATTTTGGAGAAACAATGTTGACAAGTTTCTGGAAAGTTGATTAATGGAGTATAGACTAATATCTATGTGCTGGTTTGAACTAATTGGAGGATTTGAATGAGAAATTAGACTACAGGTTGAGAAAGGAAAACATTCCAATGTCTCCTTCACTCACTTGTTTACTGAAATAGTATAAATGTTGTAACCAAAACAAAGATAACTCAGACCACTTTGTGCTGTGGCTGCTGCTGCGTCTCTCTCTCCCTGCCTTCTTAGCTGAATCTGAATAACTTCACTAATTACTTTCCTGTTGCTAACCCCCTGGCTGATCTACCTTTGCTTATCTGGCACGTAAGACAGATGGTGAGATAAGATTGGGAAGTGGCGGAAAGTGGTAGGGTGTTTAGAAACCCCTCTTAGGGACTCTGATCTCTAGGAGGGGTGTGGTGTTTCTGTATTACCTTTTTACTGTATATTTCTGTAAATAGCTGTTCTATATTGTAAATATCTGCTTCTATATTAGCAAAGGTGTAAATATAAAGTTTCATTCCCTTAACTTCCAGCCGGCTGAGTTCTAACCTGGGTTATGTCAGAATGGGGGGGGGGGGGGGGGTGGG
>VWZI01017388.1:0-191015 GCA_013396835.1 Psilopogon haemacephalus | reverse complement strand
GGGGGGGAGTGTAACTGCCAAACCACCACAATCTATTGGATGATGCAATGCTAGGAAGTGTAGTATCAGTCATCGTCCTGTTTACATATACAGGAATATAACACTTATTGGCAGGCTTGGCAAGTTTTAACAAATCCATATATTGGTATATGCAGATTTATAACTCTTAATTTTGATTATTCAAGAGTTAGCTTATTGTTAGCTTATCATTATCTTCCCTGGTTTATGAAGCTCTTTACCTGGCAGTTTAGTGATGACTTCAGAAAACCTAATTTTGGAGTAGGGGGATGATGGACATTTTTTATATTCATATCAGATTTAAAAAGTAATGCATATGCTGTGTAATTAAATTCTCCAATGTATCAATATGAATTGCTTCAGTATGTCACTTTTTACTCTGTTTTTGTCCCATAAAGTGTGTGTCACAGAATTGTTAATGCAGTACCAGGTGAGCTTTAGCTAAGTTCAGAGAGCTTGGAGAGAAACAACACGTGTTGCTGTTACTGTTGAAGAAGACTTAATAACAGCAACAGTTCCCTCTCATTTGGTTGCAGAGAGAGGACATTCAATATTCCCTTGTGGTAACTGCAAATGTGCCCCTGGATTTTCCCGAATACACCTCTGCTGCAGCTCTTACCCAAAAATTAAGGAAAGCTGTAGCAGGGAGCAGGGCAGAATTAGTGTCCTGTCTGTAGGCACATCTGTATACTGACAGAAGTAGGCTAATAGGATGTGATGGTTTGGGAGTTACCCGCCCCCCCCACATGAATTCACCAGACTAGACTCAGTTGGCTGGAAGTTGAGGAAGCTATATTTACAGCTTCTGGCTGTGGGCTGACAGAGATTTGGTATTTGGGCATGCATATAAATACACTGCTGGGATTAACTGCAGCTGAGAAACTTTTTATTAGTACTTGGGCTTTCATTTGGAGTAAACATGGAACGTGCAGATACTCAGAGCCATGCTGAAGGAAGGGGGAGGCTTATTGTCAAAACTGGTTAGTGCAGATTAGGTCTCACTACTTTTTTTTATTTAATACTGTGATGGATATGTAGTAAGTTTTGAGGGTTCTTAAACTTCTTAAAGAGACATCTGGTAGATCACTGAGCAAACAGTTTCTTTCTTTCTGTGTTGCCTTATTTCCATTGCAACAAGTGACTGTTGCAATTTGAACTTTTCTAATACTGTAGGCACTGCCTTCAAATATACCATAAACTTAAGTTGTTATTTCTATTGATCAACCTAGAAAAGTAGTTGGTCATTTAAAAAAAAACAAAAACTATTTTGCTAGCTACTTAAAATGTTTCTAAGCTGTAAGTGATTGGCATGCAAACATTGTAAACAACTGCATGCGTATCACAGAATGTTAGGGGTTGGAAGAGACCCAAGGGACCCAAGGAGATCATTGAGTCCAACCCCCGTGCCAGAGCAGGACCATACAGTCTAGCACAGATCACAGAGGAAAACACATCCAGACAGGCCTTGAAAGTCTTCAGAGGAGACTCCACAATATATTATTTACTTTAGTGTTTGGTTTTTTGTTGTTGTTTGGGTTTTTTTAGACAGCCATCAAGATAAGGAACAAATCTACCCAAACCCAGAATCTGTGTATCAGTTGCTGCTCTTGCAGCTTTTCAATCACTGTAACCCATAAAGATTGAAGGAATACTTTACTTTTAGCTGTGTGGATGTCATCTTTTCAACAATTAGCAGTATCTGTGTGAGACCATGATTATTTTGAAATTTGCCTTCAAATGAAAGGGGAGAAAAAAATCTTCTTTTAAAGTATTTTGTAACCTCAGACTTTTACCATTACAGATGTTGAGAACATGTTCTCTCCCAGATCTTAACAAACTGTACAGAACTTTAGTCGATGTGCCCAGCGTAGCAGATGTGCAGGATCAACACAATCTTGAAACAGATGATACGGAAGATGAGCAAGCCAAAGAAGGACCCTCTGATTCAGAGGAAAAGTGAGTGTACCAAATTTATCAAGTAATCTATAGTCATCTTAGATCAAGAATATTTTTGTTTAGACATAAGTATGCACAGTTCACCAGCTGGGGAGTTTACCCAGATTTCAAAAATCTTCACTGAGTCATCATTTGCTTTGAGTCTTGCTCTAGAGGATTGAGGGGCTAATGGGATGTAGTGCTTATAATAGCTGCCTGAATTTTCTTTTCAAATTCCATCCAAGACATGATTCTGTCTGGCTTCTCCACTTGCTTTTGGTTGAATCAGATCAAAGTTGATGGCTACCACTCTTCTAGACAGAAAGATTTCTTGGCTGTTTCCTTTCTTTGTATGTTCTGATAATCTTACTGATCTATCTTCTCTATGCTTGTACTGAGATACCCTTCAAGTCCCCCACATTATTTCAGGGCCTTCAAAATCTGGCTGTGGCTCTTCATTATTGCCTATAGATTACACAGTCTACAGGGATAAAATTATCTGTTGTGTGTATTCTTATGACATCTAGACCTTATTTTTACTCCAGACACATTTTCATCTGTATTGGGAAAGTTATACTTGCCGGGATTCCGAAAAATGCATGAATACAAAGATGTTTAAATTAACTTACTAATAAAGTTGATTTAAGGACCTGTCATCATTTTTTTGTAAAATATTCCAGTGTCATTTTTACTGATCTTTATTCCGTGTCTTTCATTTTATCAGTGCTGTAATCATGTATCATAAACGTTTGTTGTTTTCACCTCCTCCTCCAGCTACATTGGCTTTCCCCTTCACTGACTTAAAAAAATTAATGAGCTCTTCCTACTAGGTTTGTCTTGTTATGTAATTATAAACTTTCTATTGCTTTCTTTTAGTGTGTTTGGGGAGACAGATACAGATTTGCAGGAACTCCAGGCCTCAATGGAACAATTGCTTAGAGAGCAGCCTAGCGAGGAATTCAGTGAAGAAGAGTCGTCTACTTTAAAGGCTAATGTCATCGAATGTCTAACAAATGGTACAGAGCTGGATGAAGGAGATGACAATAACCCCAGCAGTGAAAGTGCACTTAATGAAGAGTGGCAGTCAGGTATCATTTCTGTTGCATCTGTCCTTTATTTGGTGACATTAACAATTCAAATAATAATGGCTTTGCATCGTATACTTAAAATTAAATCAAGCCCTAATCAACAGCTTTTATAGAGGTTTTAAAAAGTCAGATTTTGTGAAGATTAAGGTCAACATCTAAATAACATTTGGTGTTGCAAATGTTGGCTATTTGCTAGGCAGTAATTATAAGACACTTTTCCTCCAGTTGTCTAAAAATTGTCTTCAAGGAAGATCAAAGGCTCTGTGCTTATATGTTTTGAATAAGTCATGACTGCAATGTAAGAGTGAAAAAGAAATAGCAGTTGATATGGCTGGAGTATCTGGGATCCAGCTTACATTACAATTAAGTAATTTAATAGGCAGTCAAAAGGAACATGAAATTACTAACCTTGTCCTTCCCTCAAAATAGCTATTAATGCAGTCAAACTGAAAATGAGACAAAAAATATTTCTGCATTTAGCATTAGCTATACATGATGGTGTCCTGAAGTCTCAGTTCTGTTTTTCAAATTCTTTGAAATAAAAATATTTCACTACTGTGGTAAAATAAAGTGTATCTAGAAATACAGGTATAAAAATATATAGAAAATTGATAACTAATCTGTAATTTAGCTGTTGTGTCATTTTAGTTTACCAAAGGCAATTTAAAACCAATGGAATATCTGTGACTTACACCTGTAAAAAATTATATATATATATTCTATTCCAATAAGTACTTTAAGGTACAGTCAACTTAGGTAATACCATCTTCTTTAATTTTTTTACTGTGCTGATGGTGTATTCTGACCAGTGCTATCTGTTTCTGTGATTCTGTTGTTGTAAGCCTTAATGTATTAGGTGTCTATATCCTGTCTACTAGATAAATTTCATCAGAATTTCAGGTTTCATTGTTGGGGTGCAAAGAAAGCCTTCAGAACTCAGGGGAGCACATGAAACTTGAAACCAAATCTGTTCAAGATCCAGAAGTTCAATGCATGATTAGAAGTCATCAAATGGGTTTTTAACCCATCTACAACTTTTGCTTTTATGAATCAGGGATGTGGTTTAGGGACATAGAAGCAACACTAAGAATATAGGAAAAATGAAGGATTTTTAATGTTTTCTTTCTTTCATTATAGATAATAGTGATGGAGAGATTGCCAGTGAATGTGAAGAATGTGATAGTATCTTCAGCCATTTGGAAGAGTTGAGATATAACCTGGAGCAGGAAATAGGCTTTGATAAATTCATTGAAGTTTATGAGAAAATAAAGGTTTGTGGAATAATCTCAACTGGAAAATATTTTAAGAAACAAGTACCTAGGGCTGTTTACTGTGCTAGTAATTGCATTACATGACTAGAATTCTTATTTCTTAGTCTTTTATTCTGTTTGGCACACAAAAATATTAACAAAAGTGCTGGGTCTGTAGATTAAAGAGGGAAACTTGGAATTTACACATGAATGGCATTTAATAAATTTGAACTATTTACTTCTATACCCATTTTAATTTTGGAATGTCCTTTCTCCCAGGCTATCCATGAAGATGAAGATGAAAATATTGATATTTGTTCAACCATAGTTCAGACTGTTCTTGGAAATGAACATAAACACCTGTATGCCAAAATACTTCACCTAGTAATGGCAGACGGTGCCTACCAAGAAGGTAATCTCACTAAATGCTGGCATTAATGGCTCATTTTGTGTTTTTTCTTGGTCATATACAATAAGTTGTAATGCACTTCTAAAACCTATCTGTGTTTTGTTATATGGATTGGCTAAATTGATTTTTTTTTCCCCAAAAAGGCTATTTTTATTCCTGCAGTAAAATGTGGCAATCTTTGAGCATGCTGCCAACTGATGTAACAGTAGGTGCATACACAGTCGACAGTAACAACAGTTGTCTTATGAAAATTGCAGTATAATTACTTAAGAGTAGTGTTACTTAATGTAAAACAGTTACACAGTTTGGGAAGATGCAACTCTAGAATAAAACTTCAAAAATTAAACCAAATGTAGTCTTAGGAATTAATTGTTTATTTTTTTGGTTTAGCAAAGTCAATATTGTTATTTCCAAACCTCTACTTTTTTAACACATTACAATATCACTGCTTTTCTGAAAAGAAAGTTTCATGTGGCTCTTTATCTTAGAATTGTCACTTTTCAGAGAAACTTGATATGGAGGTACCATCCATCTTAGTTTTCAGGTGGCTCAGTATTACATGAAGAAAACTGTCTTGCTTGTGAGCCCTGCCATGCTTAGCACAGATTACCACCTAGACAAATAGTTCCTAGACTTCTCAGTCTCACTTGTAGTGAGAAATTATCAAGGTTTTTTTTCTCTGATGTGAGAAATTGATCAGTTCCGTAATTTTAGATTTAACTGCAGTTAGGTGGTTTTATATTTCTAATAATTAAGGTCTTCTGTTGAAATAAGAAGCTTAATGTTGGCTTTAAAAAAGTGTGTGATGATCACTGTTTAATGTATTGCAGTTCTCTAATGCATGTTACTGAATACCACCTTTTTGCATCTTTCACATTCTTTTACAAATGTGTTGCAATAGTGGTTAAAAAAAAAGGATCAAATAAGGTTACAGTTTTCTATGGATTTTATATGTAAACACTTGAAGGGGGGAGGTATTAAAAACTAATTCTAGAAACATAATTTTATTTTTTAAATAATCAAATGGAGAAAATCTGTTTTGTATTATGCTTTGTTACTGATATAGAACCACTCAGTTGTGTCAGGAAGATGGAGCCTGGCTCTTCTCACTGATGTCCAGTGATAGGACAAGGGGCATTGCATGCAGGCTGGAATAGAAGTTGTTCCACGTGAACATAAGGAAAAACTTTCACTGTGAGGGTGACAGAGCACTGGAACAGGCTGCCCAAAGAAGTTGTAGAGTCTCCTTCTCTGTAGACACTCAGAACCTGCCTGGACACATTCCTGTGCAACCTACTGGCACGGGGTTGGACTAAGTGATCTTTTGAGGTCTCTTCTAAACCATAACATTCTGTGATTCAACAACCAGATGTTGGTTTCATACTGTGTTATAGATCTATGATACAAAAGTGTCAGAAAATAATTTATCAGCCTCAGTTTATTGATTTAATCACAGAATGGGAAAGATAATTTAGTAGTTCATTTCTGAAGTGTCCAAAGGACTGATAATATAGAACAAAAAGAAAGTGGTACCTATAGTGTTACAGTCTTTTCCTTGCCTTGCCACGCTGCCTTCAAGGATATTTGGAAATTAGTACTAAAAGGCTTAAATGACAATTTGCCAAAATGTTGACATACAAATTGTAAGCTGTTGTCTGAATGAGTCTTACTAAAATGAGCTGACTTTCATCTTGCAAAAATGCTCTTTTTAATAGGTTCAGTTCTAATTCAGACATTTATAGAAAAAATCCTATGCTAATACAGGACAAGTAATCATCGGAAGCATGTTCATAAACTTTTTCTCAGTTTATACTCTCCAAATAAGAAAAGTTTTTTTAAAACCCAAACTGTATTGTTCTTTAGTGAGAGCATTGTTCTAACTGCAGCAGGCCACTTGAGTTCCAACTGTCTTAAATTCACTAAGCCAAGAAAGATGACATGTTCAATATTCAGGTAGTGCTTTAAAGGCAGTTTGGTAACAGTCACCTCACTGGTGACTGACTTTGTGAATTCTTATATTGCTTACTAGATAGTGGTTTCTACTTCATTTTGTAAACAAAGCTTGATTTTATATTTTTTCCCCTGTGTATGTGTCTTGCTCCTTTTCACCCTCTCTCTCCCCTTCTGATTTTTACAGATAATGATGAATAAAACTGACTCAGGAAATTCCTTAATGCTGTACTACACATTGCTGTTTGAAGTGTGCACAGCAGAATAACAAATTGTAGTGGAGCCTGAAACATGGGGTAGAAGAAGGCAGGCTTCAAAAAAAGACAGTGAATTACATGAAGAGGAGGAAACCATGCCTTTCAAGACTGAGATACCTATACACTTCTCTTGGCTGTACTTGCATATATATTCACTAGATATTAGATGCCCAAAATTTTAAAAACAAAACCCAACCACAAAACAAATCCAAACATAGTAATCTCTTAAATTTCAAAAGACATCGAGAATGGAGTACCTGATATAAAACTGAGACCTATAATACAAAATTTATGCCCTCTCAATAGGTGGCTGGTATGGTTAAGCAATTGGAAGCATTACTGTGTTGCTGAAGTATCCACATGGAGGTATTCACTTACATACTTAAAATAGCCTCTATTTATACCTACATTTAAAAATTACCCTTGTATTTATATTTTAACAGCATCTTCATCTGATGGTCTTGTTTGAATATTGCACTTCTTTCCTAATAAAGAAATTACTGTATTTTGAAGCTTCTGTCACTTTTTAACCAATCATTTGAAATATCTTTATGCTGTTTCTGAATCAGGACAAATTGGTACTTCAGTCATGATTGAAATATTTAGGATTTTTTTTAATGGTAAAATTAATTTGGATCTAGAAATTATTTTTTCACCCCAATATTTTTTTTCTTCTTTCTCTTAGCCCTTTTCTAAAATGCAAAGTATTTAGCTCTTTTGAGTTTTGTCATCTACTCAATGAGAACACAGTAGGCTGCTCAGTTGAAAGCAGGGATTTTTATTTTTTTTTCAGTTAGTTTGTTAACACTACACTCACAGCTCCAGCAGCCACTGAGGAAAATTTAAATATCACTGGCATAAGTACTTCTTATCTTTTAGATCATGTTTCGTAGCTTGATTTCCACTACTCCAAAAGAAATTTTTAAAAATAAAATAACTATTATGACCTACGCTATCTTTTTCTTCCCATCAAAGCAGTACTATATAGGGCAGTCATCAGGTATGCTGTTGTTTTTCAATGATCATCTCTAAAACAGCTTTACTGGCTTACACAGTAAATTTCTTGTTACAAATCTGATGGACTAACAAACTACTAACTGCCCTGTGGGAGAAATATATATTGCTTTTTTTCCAACTACAGCCAGTCACAATATTAAACTGTCAGGAGTTACTTTTCCACAAAGTAAAATGAAATATATATATATATGTGTGTGTGTATTATTTAGAGATGTCAAAATGTACATGATTTTTCTATAATTGTTTTATGGTGTTATTAAAGTTTTGCCCATTAAAAAGTGTTTATTTGGTGGGTTTTGGGTTTTTTAAGCACATTCAAGTCTTAAAGATAGAAGGATAGACCAAATATATTGCATTTCAGCTGTATCCTGGGAACCTGAAATGAGAATAAAATTAATCATAAATGCCTTTCATATATTTGGGTTTTTTTCATATCTTTACTTGATAAACACCGTACTTCATCTGGTAAGAAACTATGTGATAGTTGTTGAAAATGGTGCTGGTTTTGTCCTATGCTATTTTTCTACTCCTCCCCTGACACACCCCACCCCCCCTTTTTTTTAACTTCCCTGCAGTAAATTTTGAGGCTTTTTCAGTAGGCTTCTCTACATTGCACTTTTCATTGTTGAATAATTTATTCAAGACAGACGATCCTCATGAGTTATCCATGATGTTTAGCAAATAATACTCAGTCTTTAAGACATGAATAAAGAATGAGTCTGCATTTTTCAGGTTTGCTTTTCAGATTATACCTTACCTAACTTTTGGGGCAAAGGAGGTCCTCAAACCTTTAGACTTAAAAGGATGTAGAAGGGGTAGAAGAAAGTGTAGCAACTGGTATATGCTGTGCTCTGTCCTTTTGAATTTTCTCAAGGTGATGCAGTACTACTGAAGGTAGGGATTGGAGTGTGTTTTGTTTAATTTTCTAAAAATGAAATCGTATCACTGTTGAAATTCTTCATTTCTCAGGCTTGCTTCTAGTAAGAAAAATAGGCATAGAATCATAGAATCAATTGAGTGAGAAGGGACTTCCAGGATCATTCAGTCCAACCTATTACCCAGGTCTATCCAGTCAACTATCCCACAGCACAAAGTGCCTCATCCAGTGTTTTCTTGAACAGTTCCAGGAACAGTGACTCCACCGAGCTCTACAGACACAGAGCTTTTTATCTATCTATGATTTGAAAAACACAAGTAGATTGTGCACAGCTTTTAAAGAATAATTTTTCAACCTGTCAACACATACTGGACATCTGTGAAATCCCTCAAGAGCTAATTTGACACAGTAAGTTTCTTTTCTAAAGAAATAATTTTATCTCAAAATTTAAATCCCTATTTAATGTACATTGTAATTACACCTAGGACAGTGTCACTTCAGGCTGATTTATTGCTCTGTATGTAGTAATGAAATTAGTTGAGCATTTGGCTTGTGTTCGTATTACATTCACTATGAAGAATTATCTGTTGTAATTCGAGTAGAAAAACAAGATGGAGGAGGAGTTTTTGGTTTCGTGTTTCGTTTTTGTTGTTGTTTTTTTACTCTATATATAAACTGCTTCACATAATGTCCCTGTCCTCAGTCTTTCTTTTTGACCTATGAAGCCAATTGATGAGGGGGGAAAAAAACCAAACCAACATAACCAAACAACGAACCAAAACCAAACCAGTGACCAGACACAACAAAAGAAGTAAACAAACCACAGTCCAAACACAACCTCAAAAAACCAAGCACTGTGTTGTGCTGTACTGTAGACATGTAGGCCGTAACACTGGACTCACATTATCTGTGCTATGTACAGACGTATATATGCATTGGGTTTTTTACCTGCATTCTTAGAGTCTTCACTGCTGAGTTCATCTTGAGCTCAACAGAGAGTAACCCTGAAAGCATTGGTGCCTAGCAGCTTTTTTGAACAACAGGGATCCTGACCTCTTCAGTTTGCTGAACTTGGAAGGTATTTAACAAAAATATGTTAGCTAGTTGAGCAATGTGAACCAATGCAGATCGCTAACATCTCTGTGGTCTGGTAAGAGAATGGAAACTGAACAACTGAAACGTTTTAGCTCTGTTTCCTGACAAAATAAAGGAAACCTAGTCCTGATAAGGTTCTCTGTGCTCTGGAGCCACCTATGTAAGTTACAGTATTTTTTAATTTCAGCTTTTAGTGGTTTGTGTGTCTCTCTCACTCTGATTTGCACATAAATATGGTATTTGTTCATACATGCCTTCTCTGCTAGCCCTTTTGTTCTAAGGCTTTACAACCTTGCCTAAATCCTTGCGGATTTACAAAAGTATTTTGTAAGTGTGTCTGTGTGTGTGTGTTTATTTGACGTTTGTTTACAGGTGGCCCAGCTCGGGTTGAACCTGGAGGTTTGCATAGACCCCGCCGGTGCGTGCACTTCATGGGAGTCACCGTGTGTCCGCTAGGTGGCAGCATAACCGCGGGCGGCAAGGGTAGCAGCGGCATGTGGCTGGAGGGGGGGGCGCGGCTTTGCGAGGGCTGCAGACTGCGCTTTGCCGACAAAGACCTCCTACAGTCCCGGAGCTGGTAGGCCGGGACTCTGAATCAGCATGGAAATTCTGAAGTTCTCGTGATTTTTAAGTATTTCCTTGTACAAAGCTGTGTTCTGAAAACCTGGCCCGTAGGCACAAATCTTCCTGTGCTGACAAATTATTATTTGCAAATAATTTACTAATCAAAAATACAGAGTAAAGCACCGAGTTTACCCAGCAAACTAACAAGCTTTTGGACAAAGCATAGCTTCTTGGCTTTGTACCAGCCGTGCAATCTTTACTCTCATTTTTTCTGGGGTACAGGGGCACAGCACAGTATGTCTGCTTTCCCCAAACAACTGGAAATGAATTTTAAAATATGATTATTTTAGCACAGGCATGATGTTGTGTGTGTTTGCACTCTCTATCAGCCTGCCCCTCAGCCAGGCAGTGGAGTTAGAAGCATTTCCCTGACTAAACTACTGATTTTTGAGTTTTCACTCTGCTAAAAACATCTCATCAATGCTCAAATCAAGCTAGGCTCTACTTAATGTTATGAACTGTGGTAAACTAACGATGAATACAGAAATTTGATTTTTCAATCCGCTTAGATGTTTTTCTTCCCAAATAATTGTGTGCTTTTACTCATGAGCTGTGTAGATTAAAATTTAGCATAAAATAAAAAGCCACGATTACCATTCCTAGAATGGCTTTTTGCCATTATCATCATAGCAGTTTAAATGGAGCAATTTGCAGATTTTAAGTACTAGTTTTGAAATCCATAAAGAACTTCTTCTTTAAATTAAATTTGTGTATTAATGCAACACACACTTCAAATGCATTTCCAAGTTAATATGTTTTCCAGCTGAGCTAATGAGTTCATCAACTCAAATAACAGCACTTTGAACGGTTGGCTTGTAAAGAGCTTCAAAAACACTTCTTCAGCAACTAAAACCTTAATTGAACTGTTTCCATAACGATATATTAATTTGTAGTTACTTGTGAGACACAGAAGTTTAGCTATTCCTGCTAAAGTGTTTGCCTTGAGCACCTCTTTCTGGTGCAGCCTCCCAGACTTTATTTCCGAGACTTTTTTAAACCAAGATGGGATTTAACTGTTTCCATTAACTCTCTTTTTAACAATATAGTTTAAAAACTCACAGAGCCAAAGACTTGGGGAGAATTTTCACGTTGGGTGCACAACAAAAGCCAAAACTAGGCAAGTTGCACAGTGGGAAAATGCCAGGGAGGTAGGATTTGCTTAGTTCCAGGATGGCTGTGACAGTTCTTCACATGTCATTCCTGAGGTTGATTGTATCAAGTGTGAGGCTGGAGTGTTGCATCAGTCTCTTCTGCTTGGCTGAATAATGTTCCCTTAGGGACTATAGTCAGCCAGGAGAAAATAGAGTTCAGATTTCAAATAGCACTGTAGCTCAAGCTGATGCAGACATACCCTGAGAATAATGGTACCATAATCAGGTCCTTGACAGACCCTAATTTTTGCTATATCCTGCAGACAGTCCTGACAGTAATCTCTTCTCTAGGGGAATGGATGAAGTAGGCATTTTTTCTTGTAGCCTCAGTATAGGATAAAACTTTACCAAATTCAGATTGTAGGCAAAAACTCTTCAGTTTTCACTCTCAGTAAAACCTCAAGCAATATTTGAAGGGGTGCTAATTTTTTCTGCTATTACTATCCCCATCATTAGTCAAGTGTTCTCATTGCTGTGGTTTACTGCTGCTGGCACTATCAACGCTATCAGAGTAGCTGTGCAAAAGTAAGGTACAAGGCCTTTTTTTCTCAAAAAGTAATTTTGATTTGAGTGGGATTTAATAAAGACAGAAAACCTGGATTGCTGTTAGTGATGAACTAGAGCTCTATCCTTTGTGAAGCTATTCCAACGTGACTACTGCTTAAAGGGTCAGTCAGTGCCTTTTTTATAAACTGCACTTCTAAAGTCTCATCTGTATTGAGCTGTAACAACTCTTGATGAAGATTTCTAAAAGACAGTAATTAGATACACCAAATTTGCCATTACTTTATATCACTTAGATGATCCTTTCCCACTAACAGTTTTGATAACTTAGCAGTTAGAAGTGCTTTAGTCTTGTTTATCAAACTTTGTAAGAGGAATTATGGCAATTGAGCTTCTCAGAAGAGTAAATTTTGACTTAGCACTGGACATACTTTTACACCTTCATAATTCTGAGAAATATTGATATTTTATTTTTTAATGCTCAATATTTTTACAGCCTTATTTAGTAGATCTGTACTTACTGTTATTAATCATATATGTGAAAGTATTTCTACAGCAATAATACATCTCTGATGTTATTTTAAACTATTAATAATATTTTTTTTTTTAAGCTGTACACAAGCCTGATCCCACTGAATTGTATCTCCTGTTCCACCATGGACTTTAGTACAGCAGTTAATAATCACAGTGCCCTGAATAACTTAACTCACTGTATTCACTTAATTCACTGAACTGGCTCCTATCCTCAGATGACCACTCTTGTTTTCTTTATATTGGACAGCCTTGTTTCTCCAGGAAGAGACTCCAGTAAATTCTGACTCTGTTAACAGACAGTAGGGTCAAGCATTACCAGCTGGGAGAGGGAGCACAATTCAATCCTGACCTGCAATCTTTGTTAACAAATGCAGTAATGAGTCTGCTCAGACCAGTAATGAACAGATTTTCACCATGAGTACCAGTATCTAGCCATATACATGCAATACTGTAGCATTGATGAGCATGGTCTTAAGGTCTCCTTTCTCCCACTTAAAGCAAGCTTGAGTCAAAATCCACTGTAATATGTCAAGATGCTTCTGTTTTCAGATGTCTATGCTTTCCTTTTGCCAGTTATTATGAAGACTAGAAAAATTAAATGTGCACCAGTTGTCATGCTTTGGTACAAAGCAGAGTGTCATTGATTAAACTGCTGAGAAGATGAGTTAGAGTCAAGTTGCTAGACAGAGGTGCAGTTGCTGAGGATATGAATATATCTCCCGTTCTGCTTATTCTACCACACTGAGAGCAACCACAAGGATGGGGTTATAACTTAACCTCTTTTTAAGAGTTTCTAATGTTCATCTGTCTAGGACAATGCAAGACTCCTTTGTGCAGTGTTAGTAAGAGAATATATGACGTGAAGTAGGCCTGCTGAGGAGCCAAAGCTGTGTAATATGTAATATTTATCTTGCATTAACCAAGTTGCAATGTACTTAACACTATTTTTGTTTTCACTTGCAGGTAAACTCCCCGCAGATATTTCATTCCATTTTATAGTAGTTAAAAATGTGAGAAATGTATAGCTGAAATAGTTTTTAAAATCTAGTAATTGCAAAATTGCCTGTTTTACCATATGACAAACCATGGGGTCTTGTTAGAGGGATCACATTCACCTACAGTATGAAACAGGTCAGATCCTTTCCTAAAGTTACTAGCTTTAACAAAGCTGTCTTTGATACCTCAACTCAGGTATTTTCAGTTAAATTTAGAAGCCTGGCGTACAAGACATGGGGTGTCTCTTCTGCTCCTCCATTGTGTATTTGTGTTTTAGTGATGTCTGTAAACTATGCTTCTCACTTACAGTTATGCAGATGTTCATGGAAATTGCAGGTACCTCATTTTTGGAAATCAAACCCTGATGCTTTTTCAGCCTAAGGGAACTGTATTTCCTTGCCATAGGATGACAGAGAGGTCAAAAGGCTTTATGATCCTTGGACAGAAGACTGTATGGAATAATAGAATGAACTGGGCTGGGGGGGAAAGTGCTGAAAGCATCTGGGAGTTTTTTTGTGCATACTAGACAATATATTCTATACTCACTTTCTGTGACTAAGTTTACTGTTACTGAGGCCTAGAATTAGCCAAATAAAACAGCAGGGAAACCTTCTCTGTGTTTCTTGCCTTCATTTCTCAATAACATTTTTACATTTGCTCCCTCCCTCTTCTAATGGAAGCTGGGGGAAAAGTGCCGAGTACAGCACTAATGACATGAAGAAAAACACTGAAGAAAGCAGCAGGGAAGCCAAGGTTCTAACCACTCTCCCTCCCTTGCCCAGGAAAATTTCAGTGACCTCTTGACACATCCCATGAGAAACGTAATAAATTGACAAGAGTATTTGCCAAGTAAACACAGAAAAAGGCATTAAAATAGAAGTGTTTCTGACTTAATCTTCCTAAAGTCAATGAAAGCAAGTTAAGGTTCCCACAGCAGCTGTAACGCACTAACCTCATTTTAGACAGCAGTGTATGTGTATCGGGACTGATTAAAAAACACTTCTACGCACTCACTGGAATTCACCTGGAAAACTGAAAAAATAAATACCAAAAATTAAGTTACACTTTGTTTCTGGATTATCCTTTTATTTTGATTAAAGTGACTATGGTTCATGTTATGTAACACTACCAAGTGTCAAAACATTGATAATTTGGCCTATGACAAGAAAAGGGGAAGGCATTTCAAGTTTGTTGCACTCCCAACTATTTATTCTGCCATGTTTCTGCTAGGCTAAGTTACTCAAGAATGATTGTTTGGACTCTTGGGAAATATACTGGCTTTATTACCTGCCAGTTGCCATTTTTTCCTTCTAAACCTGATGATCAGGAATGGAGTACACCACATCTCATGCATCTCCATGCCATTTCTCCCCACATGTGGAGAATGCATCTGCTATCCAGCAACATTTGCTGGTCATTACTAACTGATCCTCTACTCATGAACAGTATTCCAGGAGACAGGCTGCCAAACGAGATATATGGTTTAGTTCTGGAAACTGTCCTTTTACTTCCTCCCTAGAAAATTATACTGTTTACCCTGCAGAGATAACTGCATCTATGCCAGTCATTATCTCCCCTCTTTTGGCTTGCCTTATCCTTCCAGTCTTTTTCGTTACCAGTTGCAGTCATCGATGTGTGAGATAACTTTGTGCTCACCATCCCTGTCATATGAAAAAGGAACAGCACAAAAAATACCATGTCTCCACACCTAAGAGAACATCTTGCACAGACCACTTGCCAACAACTGTTTTGAACACAGCTGCCTTAGCTCTATTTAAGGATTATGACACGAATTAAAAATACATCCTTTTTTTTGGTGTGGGTGTGACCTTAAAGAAGTGCTAGCACTGCATAATCAGTTTGCATTGATGCTTGTGGAGAGGTTTTTAACACACTTATCAATTGTCAGTGCTACATCCACACACACGGAGTTGCTGTTCACATTTTCTGGGACACATGGGAAAACACTACTTAAAAAACGTGTTTGACTATAGCTCATATAAAGCGTATATTGAAGAGATATTTAAGGGCTGATTCTTAGCTAACGGGATGGAATCCAACTGCCTGTTTTCTTTGGCTCAGAGAGTCAGTTTGATATGATTAACATTTTCAGAGCTGGCTTCACAAAGAAAGAGCTACAGGGTTGGTTTTGAGATGGGTTGGGTTTTGGGGGGGGGGTTTGGGTGTTGTGTTAGTGAATAAATATTTTACAGCCTGAATTCCTTGTTCCACAGAATCAGTGACTTCAGGCTGTGGGACAGTATAAGTAAGCACAAAGGCTGGGATTTATTGCTAGTAATGATCTATGAGATAAGATTTTCAACTAAGCCAGTGCAGAGGTCTCTTGCCAGATGTGTGGGAGTGAAAGTGACACAAATCTACCAAAAAAAAAAAAATTAAAAAAAAAAATCTTTGGCAATCCCACAGCGATTATACAGCCGTGTAGTGCTAGCAGCCACAGAAAATTCATCTGGCATCTCAATGTCTTAATCGACTTACAACCCAAGTCCCAAGGTTTATACAAAAATACCCTGTGATGCCATGAATATTCCATAAATTTATCTCCCTTTTTCTTAATCTTATTTTGAGCAAAGAAACTTTTAGATTTTTCCCTCCAACATTCATGTTTGTAAGGAACTGTGGTAGCAGAAAGACAGCACTTCTAACAACAACAAAAAAAAAAAAAAGGCATAACAAAACAAACCCCCAACAACTGAGGAATTTGTTCCTTTATTCTCTTTCATCCAAATTTAATTCAGATCTTTCCCTCAGAGCTAAGCTGTGTTGGAAACGATTGCTTTTGCTTCTAAGATATGGCAGACAAAACACTGTTCACTAGTATAGTGGTGGTACAATGATCACATCCAAAACTCTGCTTGTATCCTTTTATTGAGTGTACTAGAAACTGCAGATAACTGCAGTTATAAAGGAGCTTCTGTACCTTCCAGACAATGTAACAAGTAAAACATGTGCTATTGGTAGAGTAATAGCTTCTACTTTCCTAGTAGCAGTCAAAGAAAACAGTTTACCTTGACATAAGGACACTGTTTGCCTAGTATGGAATGAAAATGTTAGTACACTTTAAATGCTGTAACACATTTTAATTTTTTATATTCTAGGTCTTACAAAACCTATCTTATCACTCATTTATGTTGGATACCACAGCAGAACTGTTTAAGTGTAGCCGAGATGTTTGAAAAGTAAACATGCTGATAATTCTACTTGCATGTCAAGATAGGTCTGCCCAGCAGGCAGTTTGAGTAGGAAAATGCTATTTAAAGGAAAGAAATCTCTTTGAAAAACTAGCTGAGCATGCTTTTAAGAACTAACATGACAACTGTGTTTTTTGTTTTGGCACACTATCAAACTGTTACAGTGCTCAGAATTCTAGATCAGCTTAGTTTAGAATTTCAACAAGCAAGTAAATTCTTGTAGATTTTGTTCTAAATCCACATGAGTTTCCTATGGAAAGATGTCACTTATTTATCCTGGAGCGCTTTACCAGTTCCTGCTCCTAAGCTCACGAGCATGGCACAGACACATTCAGATTCTGCTGAGGGACAAAATCCAAACTGACTCCCACTGCTAATGAGATTTAGGTGAAGGGGGTGTGGTGATTTTCAAAATGATTTCCTGATTTGGGCAGTAGGATGAACTGCAGGACTCACCATATGTCATGACCTGGTGTCCTAAACCAACCCTGGGCAGCAGGGGAGGTTGTGCTATGACTCAGAAATTCCCTTGGAGTAAATAAAAATGAAGCAACACCAAACAATTGATGATTTGGGTTTATCAGAGCAAATGAAAACTCTCAGTAATGGACTGGAGCAAAGGACAGGACTCCGAGGCTTTGGTCAAGGATGTTTGCTCTGTGAGGGTTAATTTAAATGCAGGACCTCTCTAAATAAAATAGCATAGTGCTTCCCTATTTATGAAATTTACTGACTAGCTTTGTCTGTCTCACAGGATTTTAGAGAGAAACTGTAGTGCATTTCTAGAAATACAACAAAAGACAGAATCTGTGAACTACAAATCTGACATGATGGACACAAACTTCTCTCTATGCCCACAGCCTCCTTCCCACTGCACAGTCCATGTGCAAAATTACCTCTCTTTCTCCTCAACAGTTCCACCTCCTCCTAAGTGGTATTTGTTGTTCAAATAGTATACATGCCAAGTATCCAGTTTCCAGAAGTTCAGCTTCTTTTAGATTACTTGGTAATGAGGTGTGGTAATGAAGACTAAGTAAACTTTTATGAATGTTGAATATCCATCATGATATTATGTTTTTGCTTATTTAAAAAAAAAATAATGTTTGGGCTACACTGGGTTTTGAATGCTCCAAACATTTGTCACAATGTTCCTCAAAGACAAAATTGGAGTTTAGTCACTCCAGCCCACTATCACCTGATGTAGCTGATTACAGTTCTGAGTGGTCTCAGTATGTACTGAGTCAGTTAACACAATAATTCTACTTCAATATTTATGCAATTATTGGTTTACTGTTCGTATGAAACAGCTTTACCCTGTGATTTGAATGTAGCCTTGCCAAGTAGGGAAAATATTAAAAGCTTTAATAGCTTAAAGTTAGCTAACAATATAGAAAACTATTAAAACAGCAAGCTAGTATTACAGAAAGTTTAGGGCTGTCAGCAATTCTAAAACTGTATCATTGATATAGTGAACCACTTGTGAATATTTCTGAAAGTAGATGTAAGCAGGATTGAGAGATACCTAGAAAAGCATTAAACAAAAGATCTGGCAAGCTCTGTCCCCAGAGGAATCTCCCTTGTGGACACAGCACTAATTGTAGAGGCAGAGGTGCATTAGAACCTACTTTGCAGCCTCACATATTAAAAAGATCATTCAATTTCAGAATAAACTTATTAAGAACAGATCCTTACATTTCTGTACTTCTAAAATCTTCACAGCTGTGCTATCTAGTTTGATTTAATTAAGCAAACATTTTGTTTTGCTTTTTGTGTACCCTTATTTGTAGTAAGGGCAATTTCAAGCTTGCTGGTTAACGAGATGGAGGCACTATGTTCTCATCAATGTAATGTTCTTTAAATTAAGTTCTTGACCACCTACATACCTTACTGCTGTTTCTGCAAGGTACAGCACTGGATGCTGCAGTTGTATTATGTGGACCATATAAGCCCAGTGTTTCCCTATGACTAGCCCAGTGGCAATGTCATGAAGTAACAAAGACCTCACATAAACACTGAGAATTTGTAACATGTTTACTCTTTAATGCCACAACTACTTTTTCTCTTACTTATTCTCTCATTGCAACACAAGTTAAGTTATTAGAAAACCATCAGCATGCGTGAAGGTACAGTCCCTGCTTCACATTGTCAGCGAGAGCTAGTTCACAACATTAACACACAAATTCTATTCTCCTCAAGAAAATAGGAAATAAATAAAGATATTTTAAAAATAGAAGCCAAAATGTACTGAAAGCATGACTACCATTTCTCCTGACTCCTCACAAATATAAGAACGGCAGAGACCCTTCCAGCAGGATGTAGAAGCCTTAGAAGCACTTTCATATTACAGTCAGTGGTCTAGTTACAACTACCTCATTACAAAGGAAGTGCAAACACCTTGCTGTTAAAAAACAACAAACAATCCAAAACTAAACCACAATCCCCTCAACTCACATAAAAAAAAAAAAAAGTCCCCAACTCTTTAATGAAGGAACAAAGTCACTGAAGAACATCCATGCTCATTTCCACCAGAGTCTGAAGAAAGTTGTTATGCTTTACTATGTGTTGCACTTGCAGTATAAAGCCAGCAACATCACTGTGGATGTCACTGGGAAAACTCTTACTAAACTGATGTTAGGGGGAATTTTGCATGACCTTGGAAAGGAAATTACTGCTACATCTCCAGGGGTCATTTCACAGGGAAACAAGATTAACCTTTTAGGTCTGTGCTCACAATATATACTGCATGGAAAAGATGGGCTAATGTGGACAATTACAAATGGAAAAGCATCCTTTCTTAAAAAAAAAAACAAACAAAAAAACCCCCCAAAAACCCTAATTAATATGGTTTAATTTAAAAAATATATCTTTAAAATCTGCTTATTTTTCTCAGTAGGTATCATCTTAATGGTAAAATTTAATTAATGACCTTACAAATAAAAAATAAAAATAAATAATCAGACTATGACTGCCACAAGACATGATCTTCTATTTTCTTTCTCATAGGACATAACACCTCTTGTTATATGGTTCTTATTACCCTTGAGACTTCCATTAGTAATCTCAAGATTTGAAAGATGGAACTTGAAAATTAATTAAATATGCCCTCATAAGTTTATTCTCACAGGCCAGTGTTTCTCTACTTGGCACTCACCCAGTTATCTTCTACAAATATAAACATACAGACTGCCTACTGACTTTTTTCAGGCACGTGGGTTATCCTGCCATCAGTCACTATCTATAGGGACATTTTGTAGTATTAGAGTGGAGATTGGACCCAGCTTTATTTTCCAATGCCCTAGTCTATTTTAGGGCATTTAATGCTGTTGCTCTTTTCAGCATTAGTTTACAAACATCTCAAAAGATTTCCACTCTAACAGTTGGAGTCTTATTCTTATATTACTTAGTCTTGTATTACTCCTTAGTTAAATTTCCTAAAGAACTAGATGTAGATAATTACAGAGTACATCTGTCAGCCTCTCTTACCAGCCATTTATAATTCACTGGCAAAACCTGACAGAATATTTGTAAAAATATTAATATTCTATAAGTTTTATGGAAAACAGTCATATCCAGGAAAGATCTAAAATTCCATTTTCCCTCTGCAGAAAAGGGTGCAGCAAAGGTCAAGTTCCCTCATCTGCTTAGCCTGTCAACTTAGGAATTAGCTACTGACTCAAGGCCAGTGAGAGTTTACACTGCCTTGCATTTTAAAGACAGAGTAACAAACTAAGGATACTCAGAAATGTTGAAGAAACTAGAATGATTGCAGTAGGGTTTAGAGAGGAATATTAAATATGATTGCTTTGGTAGAGAGGGCTGAAGACGTGGTGATATCTTTAGGTTGGTGGGCTCACAGACAAAGGTATTGGCAAAAGGGAAAAAGCTGCACAGAGCATGCCAGGCTTATTGCACCAGAAATGCTAGACACAAATAGAAGAAAGAAATCAGACATTATCAGTTCTGCTACTGGTATTTGTCTTTTGCTGTACTACTTATCACCCTTTGCTTCTTCCTTTACCCAACCACTGCACATGAAGAGAAACTGCATAAACTGGAGAAAAAAAGTGCCTGAAAACCAACTTCAGAAGAACAACTTGTAAAACGGTAAAATATGCTTTCATAATTATTAATATTAGTACATACACATTGTAGAAATACAGTAATTTGAGTAAAGGGAGGGCCTCTTCCTTCAAATTTGTGGGTTTACTGGTTATCCGCTCTGTGCAATTGCTTGTTTTATTACTTACTTAGTGAAAGCTATGCAAGGAACTAATAAACAAGATTGGAATAGTTTCAAAGAATGGCAGTCTCCTTGTGTAAAAATATACAAAGTATACAATTCTGTGCTTATGGCTGGAAATGAGAGTGAATGCCTCAGTGTAATAGCAACTCTGTTCCTAAGGTCAGCTTATTCCAGCCACTTGGAGTCAAACACTGCATCCTTAAGAGGGCAGTGGTGTACATCAGCAGGCACACCCACAGCACTTTATACAGCATTTTACATTTGTTTGAAAATTAACTACTGCTGCTCAGGAAGTAACGCATTTACCTTATACCCTTTAGAATATTTACTGCTTTGGTTAATATCCCAAGATATATTTAGCATTTTGCAAACTTTACAGAAAACATTATCAAAGCCGAGTCCTAATAAAGGGCTAATCGTTTTATCCTGTTCCCCTGAACTTTCATCCTGCTTCCCTGGTGCACCACCTGTATTGTAAATTCCTCTATCATTTTAATAGATATTTTACATTCCTTAGACAGCAAACTATGTTTAGACAACAATAATTGTGTTGCTTACAAAACTGTGCTGGAAAGAGTAGCAAATCATTGCCATGGAATCTTGAGATCTTTTTGAAAAAGCTATGGCCAAAAGGGAAATACAGTTGTGAGCTGAACTTTTGTTTAAATGACTCCATTTTAAATGTACTAATTATTCTCCTTTCTGTAGTGGCAGCTACACAAGACATGGGAATATTCTTAAGTGTCAGATGTTTATACCCTTCTCTCCTATTTATATAGTGGCACTGTGTGTGACACATAGTCACAGACCATAACTCCATTTGTATCAGTTTTCCTAAACTCCAGAATTCATGGGGGAGGAAACCTTATTTCTTAACAAACCATAGATATTTCACACTTTCAATATTTCTACTGCTACTACTACTAAAAGAAATTAGAGACACATGTGGTGCAAGCACTGATTGGGAAAATGTTAACAATGATAGAATATCATTAATGTGGAAACCAACCAAGCTAACAAGTCTAGGGAGCAAGAAAGAAAAGCCTCTCGCATTACCGACTTTTACACTAGAGGTAAACAAAACATGGGCGGGGGGGAAGGAGAAAAAGCACACCTTTTTATATGCACACAAAAAGCAGGATAGATGGCAACAAACACGAACAGCTCAAAACTATACCCACAGGAAGGAAGCTTTTGAAAGGCTTTCAGATTGCTTCCTTTTTGATTTGCAGCTGACAAAATAATTAACTGTAGCTTATACATTTCCTTAGTTGTTTTTTTTTTTTCATTATCCATAGACAAGGTGCCCCGTCTGATTAAAAATGCATTTTAGAAAATCCTTTTTATCGTTTATTTTAATACTAATTTATATGTACCTTAGGGTTCCTCCTCCATTTCCACAGCTTTGTAGAGAAGTATTTCACATGGAACTCCACCAAAGTGATCACTTCATCTCCTGAACAGATGTGTGCGCCAACACACACACCCCAATTTGGGGCAATTTCTGATCTGAGTGGATTAACTGAGCACCGCTAATAAATAACTTTGTCATCCTGACAGTCACGCACTCCTTCCAGATGCTTTATGCTATCATTCGACCTCACTACAGGGCGGTCTGTAAGAGCCTGAGAGAGCAGCTTTTGTAGCCGTGAGCAGCACTCGATGTGACATCTATTTGACTGTTGTTCCTGCCCGTACCCACCACCTCGGCGCCCGACCACAGTTCAGAGAAGCAGGAAACACCGCGACGCTCCCGACCCTGGCCTCATCCCTTCCCACCGAGATGCTGCGCGGGGAGCAGAGGGAGTACAGCCAGGGTGTAGCCCCGAGCGCCCCGCGGCGGGAGGACTCGTCGCCTCATATATGCTCGGTCCGGCTACGAAGCGCTTCCTTGGCCGAGTGGCTGTAGGCTCCAGACACCGTAACACTCCCGGTTCCTCCTTCCGTGGGACCTGGCAGCCGCGGGTTCACACTCCAGGCCCGATTTACTGGAGAGAGCCGGAGGAACCCTCCGACCATTCATCCGCCCTCCCGCTTTTCCCACAGCCACCCTCACGCTCTTGGCGGCAGCTCCAGCTGCCAGGCCAGGCTCCCCCACCTCACAGATTGGGCAGGTTACGCCTGTCCTCTGCGAGACGACAGATGCCCCGTCCCAGGAAGCCCTCCCTGCTACCACCGTCACCCCGCGGCACCTGGCGAGGGGGCGGTGGGGCGGAACGGCAGCCGTCATGGCCCGTCCCCGCGGCCCGCCCCCTCTCGTGAGGGGTGGTGCTGCCGCTGAGGGGAGGTGGCCCTGGCCGGGCTGGGCCCGGTCGGGTCGGGGGCCACCCTTCCCTCGGCCCCCTCGGCGGGGCGGTGCTGGGTGGGGCGGTGCCGCCCCTCACGTCAGCACTGCGCGGCGGGGCGGGGAAGGGACGCGAGCCTCGGCAGTGCCGCGGCGGGAGAGGCACCGGTGGGGCCGGCAGCGGCTCTTCACGGAAACAAAGCGGGGGCGGCGCAGCACCTCCGATCCTCAGCGACTCCACAGGGTGAGAGTTGGGTGAGGGAGGGGGCGGGGAGCGGTGCTTAGCTTCTCTGGGGACGCTCCCGCGCCCCGGGAGGAGCGGCTCGTCTCAGCGCGGCGGAGGGGCCGCAGGCCCGACCTCCCCCTTCCCTTCATCGCCGCGGGGTGGGGTGACAGCCGTGTGACCTGAGCCTGCTTTCTGCCAGCCTTCTGCCAGCCTCGTTCCTCCCGCCCTGCCGCGGGATGCATCTCCTGGGCGTCCCGTCCCGGTTCGCCTCTCTCCTTGGAGGGTTTGTGGAGGGGTACGTGTAGTCTGCCGCGGGCGTCCTTGCCTGCGAATCGCATGTAACGGGAGGAGCGGGGAAATAAAAATAAAGAAATCGGAATGGGCGCGGAGCCTGAAAGCAGGTAGGTGCGGGACAGACGCCTCTACGTGCGTCCGACGCCCGGGAAGCCGAGCGAGCCGCTTCCGCAGGCCGGATGCTGGTGCTGGGTGGAGACGGTTGAGTTCTCCCGGATCCTGGCCTCGGTAGCCCCCGAGGCGCAGGACTTCACCGCCAGGCTCCCGCCGTGCCGCCGGGGGAAGCGCTAGGGCAGCGGCCCGGGCCGGAGCTGTCTTGCCGCGCCAAGTACGCGGACGCGTAGCGATGAGGACTGGCGAGCTCAACAAGCCATTTTTACCTCGGTGAAGCAGCCTGGTGTGACTTTCCGCACAATGGCGTTTTTGAAGGGAGCTTTTTGGTGGTGGAGTTTTTTCCCTCGAATTTTCCTGCCCGTCGTTGCACACGCTGAAGCAGCTGAAGGCTTGCCGCTGCCTCTCTTGGTGCTTACGCAGCAGCACTCGTGTTGTCCTAACGATATGGCAGTAGCACTTCCTGCTGTAAATCACTTCGCGATAGTTTTTGAAGCGCTTCTTAAAGGCAACACTGTAATAAGCCCTCATGTCAGTGCCTGTGGTAAGCTTAAAACCTTGTGAGCTAGAGGTTGTTTTCAAGACTGGTATGTCCAATGTGCTGCTATTACTTTTAACAGAAATGGTAGAAATGTAGTCTGCTATTGGCTTAGTCTTGGCATGAATGTAATTCTCCTTGCTATGCCCTGTTGGTTTATAGTCGGCTTTTTTGAACCCAGTTGTAGTTCCCTTTGTTGTTGTCTTATGAAAAAAATAATTACAAAAATTGTTCAGAGATACAGGTGTGTCATGCAAGAACTATAAAAACTAAGGTTTATTATAATGCTGTATGGAGAATAGGTCTTCTGGAATGATTTGGAAAAAAAGTAGAATCAGGTTAATTTTTATGGGAACTTGGATTTTAAAATAGCTGTTAGCATTTATTATAGTTATTTAACTAAATAGATAATATAGAGTGCTATCATTAGTTATTACATTTATTGAAAGTACTTAGTGAATTAGTTGAGAGATCTTTTTGTTTGCTTTTAGTATGAATGTTTTCATATAAAACAGTCTTGCTGACTCTTTTCCCAGCTTATTAATATGTTTTTCCCTCAAAAAATTTCAGGGGATGGTCAGAAGAGGCATGGATGTAACATGATATCCTTGGAGTGCTCAAAACACAAATTCTTCAAGAATTTGATTCTAAGTTAAGTAATCCAAGGAAAATGGATGAATCAGCTTTGCTGGATCTGTTGGAGTGTCCTGTTTGCTTAGAGCGCCTTGATGCTTCTGCAAAAGTCTTGCCTTGCCAACACACATTTTGTAAACGCTGTCTGTTGGGCATTGTGAGCTCTCGAAATGAGCTTCGATGCCCAGAGTGCAGAACTTTAGTGGACTGCAGTGTTGATGAACTTCCCAGTAATATTTTGCTTGTTAGACTACTGGATGGCATCAAACAGAGGCCTCGAAAACCCAGCACTGGTGGTGGAGCTGGTAGTACAAATGCTTTAAGGGTTCCCATCAACACTAATTGTGGATTAAAAGACCTGCAGAACTCTCAAGTTGGACAGCAGCAAAGAGTGCAAGCACGGAGCCCTCCTGTTAGGGTAAGTATTGGGTGGCGATGGTATTTTGTTGTAATCATATATTTTCTTGCACTGTTTCAAAACTGCTGATACCCTCTGCTTCAGGATAAAGGCAGTCAGGTAGTGAATATGGCAAACCAAGGTATTTTTGAGAATTGTTCTATATTTCTAGGAAAACAATGTCTTTGTCAGTATTGACTTTACTGTTATGCAAGTACCACTAGTATTTCCTTATTAAAACTCTCAGTTGTTAAGGAGAAAAAAAAGTCTCAATACCTTAACTGTGTTATTAAAAAGAAGTGAAATACTGCAAGGTAATTTAGGTGGAAAGCTTAAGTAATTGTTAAGGATAAATATCATGAGGAATACTTGAAATTTTTCTTGATTTCTCAACTGCAAGGCTAGAGATTTTGGCTGTTGTGCTTCCTGTGATGATTCTGACGCAGTAAATTTCCTATGAGTTAAATATAACAAATGCAGAATGGTAGCAAGGAAGTTACATTCTTGTTGAAATCGATGAAGGCTTCGCCATTGGTTTCTAAGGAGCTACATATGTGCTTCTCTTTCTTTGAAAACAAATATTTGTATTGCCATGATATGGTAAGTTATTTACACTTTCAGTCCTCACCCCATCTTTAAAATTAGAAAGTTAGATTTTCCTCAGTATATTTTTCTAAGTGATTTGGAAAATCACTGTGATGGAAAGACCTTGCCTTCTGAGTATACTCCTTTCCCTTCCTGGGATCTGTACAACCTGTAGACTCTGTCATAACTTACTCAGCACTCAGTAGCATCATGCATGATTATCCATTCTAGAGCCTGTACTGAGGAAATACAGTTTTATGAGATGACTGACCTTGCTTTGCTTTTTCTAATGACAAGGCAGAACAGCTTTTCTGAAAGGTCTTTCTGCCCACTTTGTGATGCTTGCGTATTCAAAGTTCATGTGTTTGAAGTGGAGTTTCTGAATGGTTTGGGTGGTTTCCTTGTTGTGAAGTTTATTTTTAAGAAATGTCTTAAAGAGTTCCGAGAAGAGGGCTTAAACATGTATTTGGCAAGACTAGTCTTTATTTTCAAGTATAGCTGAGTGATTTATTTTTTTAGCTTACTTATTCTGCAAAGGAAGTCTTACACTGATTTGTCCACAGTTGTACTTACATGATTTAAATCTCTCTAAAATATCTTAGGTTTGCATTAGCATTTAAAATACAGGTGATCTTCTATTAGACTGTGTTCTCTCCCTGGTAGAGACTCTCATTAAGTTCTTCAGCATACAAAAATAATAATTATGCTGCTTCCTGTTAGTCAGTTTTGTTCTGAATATAGATTAATTGTTAAGGGAGAAGAGAAAATAATGATGTTTACTTTTTTTTTTTTTCTTTTTCAAAAAATTATTCTCTCTCCTTTCAGAAGGTAAACAAACTGCAGAGAAGCTGCAGTATCAAAAGCAGTCTGGTATTATTCAGAACTTTAATATGTTTGTCTTCGTACCTTGCATTTGCAAAAGCTCTTCAACTTAAAGAAATTGCTCATATAACTTGTTTATGTATTTCTATATTGACTTTTGTAAGTAACTGTTGCTTCTTCAGAAAGGCTTCTGGTGCAGCAGTGTACTGCGTATACATTTCAGAGTTTCTCAATGCCTTATTAGAAAAATTAACTTGAATATGGAATATTCCCTTTCTTATTTAAATGTTCTATAGTGTCCTGTTGTGCAACATGTGCATTTCTAGATGTTGTGCAGAGTAGAAAGTGATAACATATGAGATGTTGCTTCAGTTTATTAGCTATGCTGCATGCATGTGCCATTAAGGCTATGGCTATGTGCATTTGTTATGCAATTAACTGATACTCAATGTATATTTGTAATAGATGTCAACATTCTGCATTAAGTCCGAATACATTTTTGTTTCTGGCATTTCACAGGCATTTTTGTTTTTAATTTCCTTTGTGAGTTGGGGAAAGGTGATCTTCTGATCTTTTGTCCACTCTGTCCAGAGCTTTTTTAACTAGGGAGGCATTACTTTTGAAAACTTGACCTGACTCTGAAGGATAAGAAGGGGAAGATAAAATCTTTTTTTTTCCTGTAGTAGGAATATGGGAGAAGTATATTAAAAAAAAAAAAAATCAGAAAATAAAATGACAATTTAATGGACAGTATTGAAGTGAATGCTCTGTTTGTTTTGCTAACTATAGCATAAAAATAGTTGCAAGTACAGTTTCTTTTGGGAATTGGAGAGGAAAATCAGTTTTTAGATGAGTGGCAGAGTCAAATTTCCTAAACTAATTTTGCTGAAGGGAAACTAGTAAATGAAAATTGCTGTTATGTTAAATGAAGTGAATGTGGATGCAGGCTGTCAAGTCATAAACATTCTGCTTATACCCTGAAGTAATACTGATCTCATAAATGCCCTTTCAGAGGATGCTGTAATTTTCAGGAAAGGTTAATACAGCCTGTACTGCAGCATGATTGCCTGAGCTGTATCAATGACTATGGAGCTGCCACCCCTGTTATAGCACAGTACTATGTATGTTGCATTCTCTGTATGTATGTGGAAAGACATGAAAGTAAACAAATGGATCCTTGAGTCTTAAAACTAATGAAGCTGGGTGGGTGGTGGAATTAACAAATCCTGTACCCCTTATCTCCCTCCACTGCAATAACCCTGTTTCTTTCTGTGACTTTTATAATCTTTTGCTGCTGTAACAACTTCAGTTTTCCCCTGCGAGTTCTTAACCGCTTTCTGGATTGATACATAAAGCCTTCTGTGCCTTTTCCTGACCATCAGTTGGACAAAGGCAAGCATACTACTGTACCTAATGGAAAATTGCTGACTGCCTAGCTCTTTTCTAAGCAGCCAGCTTGCCTGGGAGAACAAATAATAGTTACGTTCATGCTGCAGTTTCCTCTCTGATGTGAGTACTAGCTTGATCCGTTTTTTCTTTAAAGTGGAAATCTTCAGCTAGGTTGACAGCTTGGGAGAGCTTTAAGAATTGTAGCTTGTTGGCAAATCTGCTTGAGACTGGTCATCAGGAGAAAGTAGTTGAGGATTGCTGAGGGACTGCATGATCACATGAACCTTTTTTCCTTCAAAAGAGGATGTTAAAGTTTGAGGATACTCACTTTCAAATTTACGCTCACATTATTCATCTTATTATCACATAGTATGTCAAAAGGCATTGTCTTAGATTCCTTATGGTAGTTTAACAAGGGTATGCTTATTGCAGGAATCTTAAATGTTGCTTTATGTAGAAGTTGACAGATGTTGAGAGCTTCTTTAACTTTCCTGTTGGTTTTTTTTATGCACTTAAGACATATAAGCTCTCATGCTAGTTTCATTATAGTCTTCTCAGAACAACCTTGAGTGGACATAATCTGAAATCTCATCATGGTTGCGCTTATTCATTTAATAATATTTTCAGCTGTTCTCTGGACCAAGTATAGGCATAAAGAGCTAAGTGAAGGATTCAAATAATCTGCCTTTTCAAGAGAAGAGCATGAATAGCTCAAAAGTTTGCCATGTATAATAGAGTTGATGCTTATGCTGCTTAAGTATTGATAGTGAAATTTGAGTATATTATACTGCGTACCAGTGGGAAATCTTACTGAGAAATGTTACAGTGCAGACCACAGGAAAGTGCTAAAGCTTTTCCCTTTTTTCTTGGTTTTTATTCTGGAAAGCTAATGGAGATCTCTACTCGTGTCACTTTTGGTAAAGCCTCTTGAAATGAAAGGTTAAAGGAACATTACAGGCTAATAGAAAATTTTCATTTAGGTGTTGGTGATAAAATTCTTCTAAACTGGGGAGGAAAGAAAAACTTGTGAACTGGAGGTTGTTATGGAAGTTTCTGCTGGTGCTCAGCAGTGTTTCATTGTAGCGTAAACTGACGTGTCCATTCTCACACTTGTGTAACACAAGAAGACAACAGCAAGGTTTGAAATTCCCATGTCTATGCTGCCACAGCAGTGATCATTTGTGATCCATTAGGCTTACCTGGGAGCTGCTGGAGTAGCTTTGATGCCATAAAAGAAAATAAATGCAGCCAAGTTCTCTCCCTTCAGCTGTCATGTTTGAACTGTGCATACAACTTGTGGCCGTTGGGATGAAGGGCACCTTCTGGTCTATGAGGACTTAAGCAGATTGGCCTTCTGTGTCTGTCAGACTCAGTGCATCTTGGTAGCAACTGATTTTCTCTTATGCTAACCACCGTAGAGAAGAGAGCTCATGGTGGCAAGCCTCATAGTCTGACTATTTAGCAGTATTCAGAAACCTGATAGGAGGTGAAACAAGTGCTGTTTTTGTCTACATAGGACTTGCTTGGCTACTGAGATCATGACAGAACTTGATTGTCAAAGAAATCTTATTAGATTAGAAAACAAGGCTGAAAATACATGTTCATAGATCAATAACTTTAATAAAGTATTGAAAGTAAGTAAGAGAATTTCCAAGCATAGCATCAGATTTATGTTCAAACAGGTATTTAAAATGGTTCTGAACAAGACTTAGCAGTGTAAAATAGTATACAGAAATGTCCTGTCAGTAAACCTCTGCTGTCAGATCCTCTTAGAAGATATTCACATTGTGAGAATAGATCAAAGTTTCAGGTGTGCCACTTGGAGGAAAAAGTGGCTGGGAGAAAAGTTAGTTTTGTGATTGGTATTTGTGATAGTAGGCTGGAGAATCATTATTTGATGAATAGCTGATTTTAAGGATTATGTTTGTACAAACTTGTGCAAAGTCTACTTTCTCCTTTGGGAAAAAAAAAAGAAAATCTTGTCTTCCTGGTTTTAATTCTGCATTGCTGCGTATATTCTGTACTATGAAAGTAAGGAGTGTCTAAGCACAATTTCAATGTGTGAAATAACTTAAGAATGTGAAGATAGGTGCTTATCCATATTCTGGAGTGATCATTGGAGAACATTTTGGGAAGTGTCTCTGAATTGTGTGTGCGCGTTTTTGTTTCTTCTCACTCTGACTGAAATACCAGGTCCTGCTTTTATGTTTACAAATTACAATTTTAATTACTTCTCTGTAACACTTTTGTATCTTAAGTTAAGCTACAGAAAACTTTAAGGAATTTATAAATATAAAAGCAAAATAGACTGACTGTCAGACTGTTAATGTGTTTCCGCTCTAAGTAAAGAGAGGGAGAACAAGCAGAAGGAAGAATTGTCTCTGTATCTAAAGGCATTGGGCTAGGGTTGAGAGCTTCCAGGTGCAGTTCTGGCTTTGCCACAGACATCCCTTTATAACCTTGCAAAGAGTCATTCAAAGCTCATTGTGCCTGTATTTCCCATCTGCAGATATGACTGATAGTACTGTCTTTCTCTGACTCTCTATTTAAACTGTATACTCTCTAGAGCAGAGATTGACTTTTTTCTTTTTATTTTGGATGTATCTGTAGGATGGTTTACAATGGATCCACAGTCTCTTTTGAGGTCAGTAGATACTGTTGTTCACTCTTCAAATCATTGACTTCCACATTACTGCAGAGCTGTTCATAATCCACTTACTGTATCAAAGATGGTCCAGTGTTTAGTGTTACGTTGTTAAAAGGATTTAGTTTTGTTTGGATGTTTACTAGGGAATTGCTTAAATACCTCTGGGAGGAAAAAGCTAGATGCTTAAAAATCTATGGAAGCTGGTGTTCTGTGCTTTAGTATGATGGTGTGGAAACTTGAGTGTGATTTTCTCTTTTTATTCTTCTCAAAACTAATCCACATGGTGTTGGTAGTAAAGAAATATTCAATTTCATACTTTGAACCTTGATTGTGTTCTTTAACCTGCCAGCTAACATCAATCTGACTGATAAAATAGCTGGGAAACTAGTACAATCCTTTTATTTACAAAATAGGTAGGTTTTTAAGTGACTGCATTTATGAACTAAAACTCAAATCTATGGTATTTTAAGTGTGATACTCAAATCTCTTTATTTTGTTTCTGCTACCTCTTTCTTGTCTCTGTTAGTGGAAGTTATTGCTATATGATTGCTTTGTTTTCAGATGGAAAACTTTCCCCCTAGTTTTCCAATTTAATATTCCTTCATTTCTGTAGACTTGTTTAAAACAGTCTACCTGAAATAAAATGATGTATGTTTTTCTCCACTTTAATTTGGCTGGTGAGTTACAGGTTATTGCTTTACTGAGAAAGCTTTGATCATTCTTAAAATGTAATCTGCACAGAAGGGAAATCTAAAGCCATTACTTATAATGGGCTTGTGAAGGGGAGTAGTTATTTTTCTTTAACAGAATGAAAATATTTTATTTTTTCTCTTATTACCACAGAATTAAAATACCAGTAAGATGTGCTTTACATAGGTGGTCCGGAGTCTGGTTAGAAAAGTCAGTTAGTAGTGCTATTGCCATGTTTCTGTATGAATAGCATATAGCTTTCTGCAATGGATCTGTCTTGTTCAGTGGCTTAACACACATCTTGTATGGTAGGAAGAACTGAAAGGGCTGATTGGGATGGGTTCTGCTAGAAATCCTTCTCCCTTCTCATTTACCTGATTGAAATGGTTTTCACATGATACTTCCTCTTCTTACCTCAGTATATAGTGTATGGATAGGAACCGAGGGAAACAGCAAGTCTGAAACTGCAGCTGTGATAATAAAATGGGAAACTTGCTTTGTTTGAGTTATTTATGTTTCTTTTGGTGGACTTCCTCTTGCAGTGCATTTGGTCTTCTTATCATATGCTTAACACCACCTTTTTTTTTTTCCTTTGGCCCCATTGTTGTCTTTTATTCAGATGTTCTCTTGCTTCTGATTTTGGTGTTCTATTCCAAGAAAAAGAAAAAATATATTTTTCTTCCCTCTGTCGAATTTGTCCTTGATTCTGTCAAACATAGTGAACATAAACAATAGGAAAGGAAGTGTTCTGTTGCAGTATCTGAACTACAGATAGTCTTGTATCTAATGATTAGATCTGTTAAGTGAATGAGGAATGTAAAGTACAGGTTGTTATTACTGTAACAATTAGCCTCCTTTTGGTTTGGAAGTTTCTCTTCTTTTTCTCTTCTGCTTTAAAACATTGCCTCTTTAAACATCCTAGTGTGGGAAAAAAATGTGTCTCAGTAATTAAAGCTGAAATATTGTTGGGTGAGCCCTGTTACACATGGAATCATAGAATCAGCAAGGCTGGAAGAGGCCTCCAAGATCATCCAGTCCAACCTATCACCCAGCCATATCCAATCAACTAGACCATGGCACTAAGTGCCCCATCCAGTCTTTTCTTGAACACCTCCAGGGATGGTGAGTCCACCACCTCCCTGGGAAGCCCATTCCAATGGCAAATTGCTCTATGAAGAACTTCCTCCTAATATCCAGCCTATACCTCCCTCGGCACAACTTGAGACTGTGTCTCCTTGTTCTGTTGCTGGTTGCCTGGGAGAAGAGACCAATCCCCACCTGGCTACAACCTCCCTTTAGGTAGTTGTAGACAGCAATGACATCGCCCCTGAGCCTCCTCCAGGCTAAACAACCCCAGCTCCTTCAGCCTCTCCTCACAGGGTTTGGTGCTCCAGGCACCTCTTTATTGCATACAGGAAGGAAAAGTATGCATCTGTTATGTCTCAGTTCCTCTCAGATGAGCTTTTCTGTCTACTAACAAAGAGGCATCTCAGAAAATCAGTGAATTCTTGTGTCAGTTGCACTAGATCAGTTTTCTTGCTTTGATTTTTGCATCACCAAACCAGAATTTTTTTGGAGAGCAGGTTTTATTCGACCCAGAATGGCTGTTTTGAGGTGAGCTGAATTAATTTTAGGAAGTGAATGGCCCTGAGGTAGTAGATACTCTTTCCTGCACTACTTACTTTCCTGGGTGCACAGGGGGAGATGGCAGCACTGTCCTCTGACTATCGGGCTAAACAATGAAGCTAGTCCTAGGTAGAGCCTTACTGCACAAAGACTGAATAACTGCTTTAATTTATTCTCATCCTATAGATGTTGTTGGGACTGCCATGCAGTTTGGGCGTAAAGCCCCTAGCCTGTCTTGGTCACCACAGAGGCAAACAATTATGTCTGTTTTCTCTTCTACATGCAATTAAACATCAGACAATTGTTGAGGCTCACAAAGATGCTCTGGAGAGAGGTACAGTCACTCCAAAGAAAGAAACTGAGTCCAGTGTTTGAAATGATTTGACATGTGATGCTCATGTGCATATCTTTAATAGGTCATTCAAAGTTTAATGAAAACGTCCGAGTTTGGATTCTCCAGTTGAGGGGTGTCGTGGAGGCAGGGAATTAATGTGACTGAGTCAGGAATTATAAAATTAGAGTTATTTTATTTCTCTGAAAATCCCACCCCCAAACTATATACAGAACTAGTTTAAGTTTATTTATAGGTTCAATTGGATCGGGAACATCTTCAAAGGATATTATGGGCAAATTTAGAGATTTAGGAAGTTAGAAAATGGAAAAGGCTACAAACAGCTTCACCTCACTATCAATCAAGCTGAGCAGAGAATTAAGGGAACCACAGGCTTTACTCACAAAGATGAGATAGGTATTCAGTGATGATCCCTTGTTGGATTTCTCTGATCAGCTGCCTTCTGACACTGCAAGCAATATCCAATTGCGAATCCAAACAGCGAAAGTCCAAGGCGGGTGAAAAAAACACTGAACTCAGAAGTGTCTCAAAACACAACTTCTGCAAGACACAGGTCCATGGAAGCAACACTGACTCAGCAGCGGCAGGGGAGAGCCAAACTGCCAGGGGCTTCCCCAGCCAGAATAGCAGCCAGGAAGTCAGCTGCAGTGGGGTCCCAGAGCAGCCAGGTCTGGGTGCCGCCATCAGCTCTCTCTCAGATGGACCCCAGGACTTGCCAAGCTTGCAAGATTGCACAGAATGGTGCAGAAGTGGGAGACTGTTCAAAGGCAGGGACAGTGTAAAACTGAGATCCGTGAAAAAAGGTAGGAGCCATCTAAAAGTGGGGACGGTCCAAAACAGGAGCTCTGTCAAGGCAGTAACTCTTTCAAAGTGGGAACTTGTCCTATTGAGAGCTCTGTCAGGGTGAGAACCTCACACCTTTTTCCCTTTCTCTATTTATATTTTTTGAGACAAAGTGTCTATTTGCCTTATACTAGGCACAAAGGCCCCAGCCAACCACCAGCCCAGTTTCCAGCACAGGCTTCCATACAGGTCAGTACACATATGGAGAAAGGTGCCTTTTGCTGTTCCCCACAGGATGGGGTAGGGAAAGCAGTTTTTGCGCCTTCTTTTCCTCCCCATTTAAACCCGCAGGGAAGGGGAGAAGGAAGGCACTTGATGTGCTCTAGGACAAGGGGAAAATGAAACACTGAAGTTAAATTCTGCTCTCTGCTTCATTTGCACATACCATTGACAAAGCATCTCATAACTTAAGTGTGCTAGATACATGGAAGTCAACTGTGCTGCATATGAATTTTACTCTCGCTAGCAGGGAAGTATAGAATAAATCATAAATGAAATTTGATCAAGAGTAAGCACTTCAGCATTGCTTAAAAAATCAATACAGTTACCATTCTTCTTCTTTCTGAAGTGTAAGAGTGCTGCCAGTGTTGCACAGAAGGCAGGCACTAGAGAGTGTCCTGTTGGACTTTGTAACATCTGATGCAGTCCTCAGTCCTTAGTATTCCTATGTCAGTAAAACTGGTTTTTGTTTCACAACATTAGTGTTGCACTTGCATTAAGGTGAGGTAGCTCTGCTCTCCTTTTATAAAGAAAAGATGTGCTTATTACTGCTCCTGACTTCTTGTTTTCTCAGCCCTTGAACTTAAAAAAATGTACATTAAAGGATTTTTAAAAGACAAAAGCACTGTTTTATCCTGTGTGAACCAGTTTTACAAGATAGGCTTTTAAAAACCCCCTGTTAAAGACAAAAGTACTTTCAAGCTGCTGAACTGAGGAAAATAAATGTAGTGGTGCTTGCACAGGGGAGCAGTATGATTGATACTAAATAATTCGAAACAAGTGTTTTCAGTTATTTTGTATTAGCATGTATCTTAATTCTTTATAGTCTGCATTTTATTTATATAAAGCTATGAGGGAGATTGAGGGAACTTCTGACTAAAAAGTGTTGAAATTAAAAATATTCAAGGGAAATCAGATGACAATCTGAGCTGGCATATATATGGCATAGCTGTTGTATGAACTTATTTTCAACAAATCTGGTAAAGATGAATTCAGTGTGCTGTGGTGATGTACATCTGAGTAAAGATGAATCTTTTATTCTGAAGCCGAGAGCTTGCCAAAATAATGTCTCTTGAACCTTCACTTGTTTGCATATGCCAATGCTCTACGCTCACATGGTCATCTTTTTCATGTGCTAGATGAGAAGACTTAAATCTTATCCACACTAAGAGTTAAGCCATTTTCAAAACCTGTTTAATTTAACACAGTTTTAAGTCCATAGCCTTATTAAGTTAACAAGCCTTCAGCCTTGCCACCAGGTTCTGTAATCCTCTTAGATTTCCGGTCTAAGCAGAGCAGGGATAGTCAATAAGCAGATGAATAGATAATCTTTCAGAAGACATATAGGTCTTCCAGAAATAAGTGTTGGTGTCTACACTGAGTTTTGAAAGGTTGAAAAATGGCGATCTGAATTTCTGTTGAGTGTAAGACACATTATCACAGTATCTACAACTCAAGTGAAAAATCAAAAAGACTGTCAGTTTTGTTAGGCAAGGAATTTTTTTTTTTTAATGCATTAATTTGTGGTTTATAGCCTAACAAAATTGGGTTAACTTTTAAATATAGAATGAGCTAAAGAAAAATAACATGTCGTTTCCTTGCAGTGTAAAAGCTTCTTTAGGTTGTTTCATAAGATATTAAAAAAAAATCATTCAGACAATCAATAATCCATGGAGTAAAGTTTTAAAAAGAAAATGCAGTCTACATGAATCAGTTGTGGCTCTTCTAGACTTACTGAAATTAAGCTATTTGTCTCCTGAGCAGAGTCCCTGAGGTAGCAGAGCTGGAGGAAGGCAAAAAACAGTTTGTAGTGGAATGATTGAGTCTGACATGAAGGGTCACTGCCAGATGTGTTCACATAATACCAGAGCAGGAGCAGAGAAAGTAAACTCGGAGTGCAATCCAGGTTTAGGAGGTGCCAAAGGTGACTTAGGATCAGGAATGAACAGTGGAAGAGCTGAGCACTCAGAGTTTGAAGCATGAAAGCAGTCAGTCATCTCATTGAAAAGATGAGAGAAGGCCTCTGGATGGTCATAACTGAAAAGCAGAGAAGCTTTGATACTGAGAAATGATAAAGAACCAAAGAGTCAAGTAGTATTGGAGCAGAGCATTAGTGAATTAGTTCAGTTGATTAAAAAATTGCTTGAATGGTGACATCCAGAGGGTGGTGGTCAACAGCTCAATGCTAGATGGGGACTAGTGGTTCTCCTCAGGGATCTATAATGGCATCAGTGTTGTTTAATATCTGTCAGTGATATGGGGATTGTGGTTGCACTGTCAGCAAGTTTATAGATGACAGCAAGCTGAGTGGTGTGGCTCACACACTTGAGGGACAAGGTGCCATCCAGAGGGAGCTGGACAAACTTGAAAAATGGATTCATGTGAACCTCGTGATGTTCAAAAAGATCAAGTGTGAGGTCCTGCACCTGGACTGGGGCAGTTTCCAGTATCAATACAGACTGGATCATCAAGGGCTTGAAAGCATCCATGTTGAGAAGGAATTGAGGGTACTGGTTGCTGAAGAGCTGGACATGAGCAGACTTGCAGCTCAGAAAGCCAGTTTTATCCTGGGCTGCATCAAGAAGCATGTCCAGCAGGTTGAGGAAGAGGATTCTGTCACACTGCCCAGCTCTGGTTATACCTCACCTTGATTACTGTGTCCAGCTCTGGAATTGTCCACACAATAAAACATGAATGTGTTGGTGTGGGTACAGCGATAGGCCACAAAAATGATGGGAGGACTGGAACACTCCTCCCATAAGGAAATACTGAGAGAGTTGGGGTTGTTCATCCTGGAGAAGAGAATGCTTTGGGGATCTAAATGTGAGGAGGAACATGCTTACTTTGAGAGTGGTAGAGGACTGGAACAGGCTGCCCAGAGAGGTAGTGGAGTCTGTGTCCCTGGAGTTACTCAAAACCCATCTGGATGCTGCTCTGTGCAACCTTCTCTAGGTGAGCATGCTCTGACAGGGGAATTAGACTACGTAATGTCCAAAGGTCCCTTACAATCCCTGTCATTCTGTCACCTTATTGTGGCCTCCAGTACTTAAAAGAAGACTTTCAGAAAGATGAGGGCAATCTTTTTAGGAGGGCCTGTTTTGACAGGACAGAAGACTGTGGCTTTAAAGCAATGGAGGGTAGATTTAGACTCACTGTGAGCATGGTGAAACACTGGCACATGTGTGGTAGATTCCTCCTGCCCTGGTAACATTCAAGGTCAACTTGGGTTCAGAGCAACCTGATCTAGATAAAGATGTCCCTGCTTGCTGTGGGAGGGTTTGACTAGCTGTTCTTCAAAGGTCCTTCCGAACCCAAAGTATTCTATGATTCTGTGTTGACAAAAAACCCAGATTATAGTAGTAGAATTGGAACATAGCAGTAAATTGGAAAAAAGTTGTGGAAGCGTCAATCAAATCAAGCAAGTAACTGTGCTCTCTGGAATTTAATTAGGGATCTGTTGGGGAGGAGGTGCTGGAGGAATAAGTTGAAGAGGTAGGTTGAGAGTGTCAAAATAGAGAAGTTGATACAGAAGAGCTGGAGAGATGAGTTGAGAGCAAGAGTTAAATGTCCTGGCTCACATGCCATCTCTTTTCCTCCAGTATGCATGTATTTTAACTTTAAAATTCTGTCTATTTTATTTCATTATTTATTTTGAAATAGTGTGTCATGTACTGCTTGACCTTTAGAGTATTTCAGTTCCAAAATGGTTGAAGATATTTCTATTCAGGAATGTTGGGATAATTTTCAGCATATTTTTGAAGCACTTTGAGATTTTTCACAGTTTTCTAAAAGTGTCAATTTCCTTACTAATAAACTATTCTCATAGTTCTTATAGAACCATGAAGTCTATAAATTTAAAACTTCCAATCAATGAACTGAAAAAGACTACTTGAAGATGTGGGCTAGTGCCCTAGGAACTGCTGTGGAAATTGGAAGAGATTCACAAAAGCTAGAACAACACAACAAAACCAAACACCAACCAACTAACAACAACAACAAAAAAAAAAGCATTTGTGACTGTTTTGGTTTAGGAATATTTTCTTTCACCTTGCTTCCATATTTTCTCAGTGTTTTGTGTAGTCCTTCTCTTAGTAATATCTGAAAATAAGGATGCAAACATCTACCAGCATTTCAGAACATGGCTACAATCTCACATGCTATGCTTTTGAATTTAGTCATTGCAAATACAAATTTTCAGGGGCATATTCTCCAGGAAAAATAATGGAATGTTTTCAGTATGTGTTCAGACCTTTGGAGCAGCTCACCTTTCTGCAACATGGTTAAAAGGAAAGCTGTCTTTCTGGATTGATGTTTTTAAAATACATTATTTTTGTTCAGTATGGGGGATATGTGCTTGTCTTTGCTTTCATTAGTAAGTGGAATTGTTTTTTTCAGCAGAGAAATAGAATAACCAGTGGGCTATTCCTGGAAACAGATTCTCAATGCAGTTTACAGTTTCAATAAATGGGTTTTTTTTCCTACTGAAACCTCTCAACCCAGAAAGAAATACAAGGGTCAATAAAAGCTTTTTTTTCTGGCTTCAGCTCCTGTTTGGGTGTATGCTCTTTACTCAGAAAATCATATTTTTTCATGTATCCATAATTTCTCATGTGTTCAGAATGCTGTTACTTTACAACAGGGAACTGATGGCTTTTATGCTTCCCTATTTGTTATTTTATGAGCTCTCTACCTTAAAAAGGAACAATGTGAAAAAGATAAAAAGATATTTTAAATGGCATAGAAGAGGATCTGATTATTCTGCACACTCGATACAATTATTATGTGGGGTTTTTTAAAATTAATTATTAAATACTTTGTCTGATGCAGTTAAATGGAAAATAATCCTGGTTACTTATGCAGTAAATGCTAAGGAGATTTGTGAGTGTGTCTAGTACATTCTCTTGTTTTGAGTTTTCTGAGTTTGCACTAAAGGAATCGAAGAGAAAAAAAAGGTGCAATTGTCAGGATGTGCTTGCACCCTTCTTTTTTTTTGCAGACATCACAGAATTTTACATGCAAACTCATGCCATCCAGAAATATTTTCTGAGTAAAAATTTGTGTAACATGACAACCTTAATCCTTTTAGAGCTTTTGAAATATCTGCAGTGTACATGCAGTTAGACTATACCACACAATCCCTTTTTGTTTGATGGAAGCTATGAGAGTTAATGCGATAGATTTGTTGATGAATATTATGTTTTTGTTTGTTACATTTGTAGACTTTTGTAGCTTTCTATCTGGAGTGTCCTGCTCAGTTCACAAATAAAGAGTTTATAGATGTATGGGTTTTTGGNTTTTGGGGTTTTTTTTTTTTTTTTTATTTTTTTAATTAGAGTCAATTTTGTACTTGCAGTAATGGAAGGGTGCGGATTTACAACACTCAGAGGCACCGGTCCTCACAAGAAATCCATGCATGAAATTTTTCGTGTGCTTACAAGGGGATTTTGGTGCAGCCTCACTTACAGATAGTTGGACTGAAGCTCAGCTATACATAGCTGGTTAGGTAGTTTATCGGAATCAAAAAAGAAACACCTCTAAAAGCTTGAAAAATCTTGCAGCCCACTATGCCGTAACCACAGCATATTTGATGACTGGGCTTGCTTGGTCTTGCCCATAGTGAATGGAAAGCAAAGTTTTCTAAATCTTGTGTTTCAAGCAGATGTTAAGTAGTTGCCTCCAGAAATTGGTAAGGGTTGTTTTTTGTGTAAAATACCTTTATGGTGTTGGAGAAATCTTCTTCATGCTTAAACAGATTAACTTACCCTCAGATCTAGACACTGACAGCAATCTCATTTGGGGTTCTCTCCGCTCTTTACAATGTAAGGTTAAGAACCCACACGTTCCTGGAAACAGCATCTAACTCTTGGGAACTCCACTACCTCTGGTTCTCAAAGCTAGAACATTAGCAAGACTTTAAGATTTCAGATAAGCTGAAATCACGTTGTACAGTAATTTTCTAGGTTTAACTGCATGAATGTGTGTTTAAAAGCTCAAACCCATGTACTTTCATGTTTCATTTCAGAGAAAGGTGTAGTCCTTGGATCTCTGGTAGACTTAGGGAAAACATGTGACTTCATAAAAAGGCAGATCAAACTCAGCACCAAACAGTTCAAATGGCAGGGCTTTGGATGCAGACTGTGGTTATTAAAACCTAGACTGACCACAGTCTTAGATGCCAAACTGTGCTTTCTTTTCATAGAAGGTAGTTGATTTTTCTTAGGATAAAGGAATCTGAAATAGCATTTGAATTTGTGCTGTGTTTTGAAATAAGGAAAACTTTTTGCATATTCCTTTCTTCTATTAATATTAAGCTTAATTGAAGAAATCTGCCCAAAGTGTCTTGTGTAAACACTCACTGTGTTTATATTTTCCAAGGTCTTGTAGCTATAGAAATAAAATTGCAGTTACATTACTGTTAAAATGTACATTGGAAAATATTCTTTTGGCATACAGGAGAGAGTTAATGGCTTCCATGAAAACAGATCTGATAAAAATCAACAAGTGCAGTACATATCCTTCATTAGAGGGACACTGGTCTTAGCATTCGTGTGGTAGCTGAAGCAACAGAAATTGCTGCTGCTGGTGCTGATCAGTATAACAGGTCTGTAACAGGGGAGACTACCCCATGAGGATGGATAAAATTGACCATAAATACCAGGGCTGTGTAATTGGTTAGTGTGTGAAGAAAAATGCATTTTCTGAGAGAGGATTAAAAGGAGGGAGAAAAAGAAGCAGAGCTCTGCATGAATCATCCAAGACAATGGGCGGCACTCTAGAAAGCACAAGAGTTGGTGGTAGCACTAACAGTTACGAGGGACATGAATGCTGTTTCAGTTAGGTTGTCTTATCTTCAGAGACTCACAATTGCATGAGTAGTTTTGGTAAGCATTGTTTTGAATTATCATTTTGTCTTTCTAAGCCAGCAAGGACCTATGAAACCTGGGTAACCAATTAGATCAAGGGCTAGTAAATACCTTTTTTTTTTAATGTGCTTTTTGCTTGTACGTGTTTTCAAAAGACAATGGAAAAACTAGCATTGATACAGAAGTCTTGTGTTTTATCTGTTTTGTCATTTGGTCAGTATGCATTAAATGTGCCCTAGATGACTCTCCTTAACCAAGGCAATTCAGCCTTTGGTTCATTATTTAACATCCTGTGAAGATCAGTTCTAGTGATTGTAGTGGCTTAATCATGTATACTTCAGGTCCCCATTCTGAAGCTGAAGATGTTACACTCTGAAAGTAGAATATCCACTGAAAAAAAAGGATTAAAACTCAACTACCTTCCTCGCAAGGGAATGCTTGGGCCATTGGACCAGAGAATTGTTTTGTTCTTCTTTTCAGTGCTGTAATAGAGGATAAGGGGAATCCATGCCAAGACATCTGTGGTTTGGCAGTTGGATCTCTCAGCATGTTGGATCATGTTTTGGATGTACTAATGACAGTTTTTATGGAATTAGCACCTTTTATGTTATTCTTCCCCCTTAATCTCCTTGCTTGTGTCCCCAGTGAATTGTTTAATGAGATAAAATAATTCTCTTCTCGTTTTCCTCTGTAATGTAAAGATGACATTAATTTAGGAGAAAATAGTTCATTTCTGATTTCTGTTTTAATGAGAAAATAGTATCTCTTGGGATCAGTTTTCAGATGTTGGAGCATTATTGTTTTGAAAGAAACTAATATTTATCAAAGCATATTTTTTTTTCACCCACAAGTTAAATCACTTTTTAAAAGACAGCTTTAAAAGCAACTTCAAATATTACATTACAAATTAGTTATATCTCTATGATTATATGTCTGATAGTGAATTTGAAGCAAAAATAACAAAAATATTTATTTCACTGTAATGTTACTCCCTTAACAATAATAATAACCAGCAAATTGCATATGGACTTCAGCTTTTTATATGACCTTGGACATTACATCCAGCCTTTCACTTTTTCCAATTCAGTGTTCTTATCTAAAAAAGAAATGAGTGTCAGGTCTGTTCTTTTCAGATGATAGAAAAAAAAATACTATATTTTGTGTGCTTTATGCTTCTTCTGGTTTTGGTTGGGATAGAGTTAAGTTTCTTCATAGTAACTAGTATGGGGCTATGTTCTGAATTTGTGAAGGAAACAGGACTGATAATTCAGGGATGTTTTAGTTATTGCTGTGCAGTGCCTACGCAGAGCCAGAGCCTTTTTGGCTTCTCACACCACTTCACCAGTGAAGAGACTGGGGGTGCAGAGAAAGCTAGGAGGGGACACAGTCAGGACACCAGACTCAAACTGACCAAAGGTATATCCATGCCATTTGACATCATGCTTAGCATATAAAATTAAGGGAGGAGTATGGAGATGATGTTAGGGATGATGACTTTTGACTTCCCAAGTACCTGTTACATGTGATGAGCCCCGTTTAGCTAGAGGTGGCTGAATATCTGCCTGCCTATGGTAAGTGGTGAATGAATACCTTGTTCTGCTTTGCTTGTATGCATAGCTTTTGCTTTACTCATTAAACTATCCTTATCTCAACCTTTGAGTTTTGTGACTTCATATTTCTGATTATCTCCCCCATCCCACAGGGAAGAGTGAGCCACTCAAGTGACTGGGTGGGGCTTAGTTGTCATCTGGGCTTAAATCATTAATTGTTACAAAACAGTGTGTTTGGGAGCCTAGATAGTGAATTTGTATTTTAAAAGAACCACTGAGCATTGTAATATTATTTTATTTCCTTAAAAAAAAAACCACAACAAAAAACCAAACCAACACAAAACCAGAAAGTAGTACTACAGTCTTCTGCCTTCAAGGAGAGAAAACAAATGAGGCTGTACAAATGTAGTATTATTGAGAAGTATGAGTGCATACAGTTATCATGGCTCTAGATGAAGATAAACTGTTCAACTTGATGCATACAGATGAGGGCATAAAAATGACTGTAATATGCTACATAAAATGTTGGCACTATGAAGCTGAATTGCTGATGTGTAGATATCATCCCTTTGTTCTCTTTCATGTTCTTCATTTGGTTTGTGCAATATTTCAAATGAAAAGCAAACGTTGGATTTTTACAGGTGTATTTTACTATGTGCTTTTAATTTTTTTTTTCGTGTATTGATTTTATATTTTAAAAATCACTTTTATGTGTTGCTTATTTGTTTGGGTTTTTTTTAATCTCTTGTTTTCAGGGTTCTTCAGTAATGGTTGTCTTAAACTGTAACAGTTCTTATACTTAGCTTTGCTGCAATTTGTATTGGTGTCAACCAATTAATATAATTTTGAATTAATAAATGTGGTCACCCAGCAGAGAGTGCACAGAAAGAGCTGCTGGGCTGGCTTGGCACTCTGGTCTAATCTACTCAGGGATAATTAGTACAAGCATTACAGATAGTTACAGCCAGGCAGCATTAACAGCAAGTTTCTAAGAAACCTCTTGCATCCAGTTTTGTTTCATTAGTATTGGCAGTGTTAGAAGCAGAGGAGCATGCTGCCAAGGTTCTTACCAGTGTGTGATCCAGGCTGTTCTTGGCTGAAGGTGGAATTCGAAACACTACAGTCCAGTTTACACCAGTACACTGCTTAAGATGTTGCTTAGACCATGGGTGGAAAAGTTGGAGAATTTCTTACTCTAAGTTGTGCTGGAAGCTTCTCTGAAGTGAATCACCCTCAAATGGACAGGACCACTAAAAATGCTAAGCCTGTCCACCAGCATTTTCCGATGTGAGGTTTTAACGTTTGGTTTTTTTCAGTTTGTAATGGGAACACTACTATAAAACATGCCACCAAGGCATATTAAAGCTGCTGTGGTTGCCAAAGACCCAAATGTAGCTTCTAGCACTTTTAGCAGTAGAAGTAACCTGCTCTTCTGTCTCTTTATCTATAGTGTTGCTGAGATGAGAAATAACTGTTAATAAGCAGCAGTGTCTTTGTGGGTGTAGACTTAATAGTAGTAGATTTAGTGATTAAGTTTATTAATGGATGTCTTACCCCACACTTGCTCATGTCGAAATTCAGTGTGCGTTCCATAATAGTTAATTGGTGAGAGATCTTAATTTTCTGAACCTAATTTTAGGCATGTCTTTTGCAGCAGGCAGATGCTTATCCCATGTACTGTTCTGTAGAAATCTGTTGCAGTCAGGTGGGCAGCATCAGATTTGGCTCTCTGACCCAATTGTTTTTACATTATTACAGTAGTTTGCTAGACTGTCAGAAACATGGCTGTTAAGATACTGCAGTTATGACCACATAGCTGAGCTTTTAATTTACATTTCCCAGTGACTGGTATTCCAAGAGAGAATGGGCAAGTAGCCCATAGGTAGTACTGAAAAGAAAAGGACAGTATGTCTGAAGTCCTGCCTCCAAAACTGAGTGAGCTGATTCTGAATTACAGAGACATTTACAATTTGAAAAGAGTAAAATAGTTATGTTGATGATTCCCTCAAATTTATTATTATTATTTTTTAAAACAACAACCCCCTCAAACAACTTCTTCACTCAAGAACAGACTGGACACTTAAAACAACACAGGGTTAAAAAAATAAAATCCACACAACTAACAATACAATAGTTCTGTGACTTGAATACTTCCCAAAATGCATTGATCTTTTATTCACAGTTTGTGGTGCTCTAGACATACCTGCTTCTGGAAGGTGGACACCATCTGCTCACCTGTAGGCTGCAAGGCCTCTCCATCTTCTGGTTCAGGTATTCGTAGAAGGAGAAGGAAAATTGACTGACTTAATTGCAAAAGACCAGTAGAAAATAAACAAGGAGTAAGGCAGCTGCTAAGGCTGATATACATCTCTGATTCAAGAAGCTCTGATATGTTTAGTATCACTTGATGACAAATGCCTTCAAATCAGCGCAAGGGATGGTGTTCTCTCTGTAATTTGTCAAAGGGCAAATTGAAGTTTGCCTTAGGAAGTGGTCAGTGTGGTGAGCAAAGTAAATGCTGCTGGTGGTAATATGCTGAAATTATGGTATAATACAGTTGAAACGTATGTAAGGTAGTAAAAACAAAATTTTAATCAGCCACAAAAGCATGAAACAGGTAGCTAAAGATTATCTGTAGACTGAGTACTGCATTGTAGGTCAAATGTTACCATATTACTCATATGTTAAGCAGGTCTTTTTTCACAGTGAGAAAAGTACTTTTGTTGGGTGTTTAAAGTTCTGGGGGTTTTGTTTATATCTTTTCTTGCTTCTTAAGAAACCTCTCAGTAACATCAGAGGGCACAGTTTAAGAAGCTTTTAAATAAATTCCTGACAGTACTAGATTAATCTGGATTTCCCCTGAACAAATGAGCCTATTTGACTGAAATACAAGGTGGAAGGGAAAAAAGTGTCAGCATGCTGACCAAGTGAACACCAGCTGCTGCTTCTAGTCACCTTACCATCATATGTTTAAGATAACTTGTATTTGCTTTCAGATACTGTGTTTGTATTCAGTAGGAATCATTAGCTTCAATATTAAAAACTGGCTTAAAGCCTATTTTACTATAAACCTTTAAAAAATAATACTGGATAATATGAAATAGCATGATTAAGTATGCATTAGCAGAGAAGATACTCTAAGCTGCTATTCAGCTTCCCCATAAATTTTGATAGGGAGAAATCCTTTGTAAAAGAAAACCTGATATGTCAGATGGTTGGAGACATTGGAATTCCAAACTACTATGGAAATTGCTTCTGTTAGTAATATTCCTGAATCAGAAATTATTTGAGAAATTACTGGAACATGAGCTTTGAACTATTCTTTAGTTCCTGCCCCTAAATTATTCTGGGGTGTGACACTGAGTGACTGTGCATATTGCTGCCTTAATCTTGAATGAAATAGTCTCATTTATAAATGAATATATACATGAAAGTTAAATTGTAGTACCTTAAGGGGTACAAATAAGGAAACACCCAAGATTTAAGGTGTGTTACATCTTAATATATTAACCTAAACATGGCCTTTAAAAATATATAACTTGAGTAGTAGTAGGAAAATGTTCATTTCTGCAGTGACAAAGTATTTCTTGCCTTCTAAAAGGGTGTAAGTGAAGACAGTAAAAAATACTTTCAGTACATAGATATTGACACAAATAGGGATTATGAAATACTAATTTTATCATTAGTAATTCACTTGATGGATGAATTTATTGCAAGCTATATTACTGTATGAGAGTGATGATGTGACTATTCTTAAGTTTTCATGGGTAAGAGAGAAAGAATTAGAAATTTCTGTCACCTAAGACTACATCTGCATTAGCAATCACTGTTTTTTCCTGGTGATATGGGGTGGTTTGGAATAGTTTTGTTGTTGGATTCTCCCTTTAAGACTGAGCCCTTAGTAGAAAGGTTAAAATAAGCTATCAAAATAGTTTATTAAATATATTTAATGAACTGAATTGCATTTAGATCATGTTTCCAGCAGATGGGAAGACAATTCTCAGCACATGCATTTGAATGGAACAAAGAGTTGGATTGAATTTGTTTTAGAAGACTCTCTTGTGTAGTCAGGATGGTTTTTACATGCCACTTCTTTGATTTTACTTTTCCTCTCTGCTAAACTTTCTTACTAGAATAGTTTATATTACTGTCCACTGTAGTAAATATTGCAAGTTGTGAAAATAGCATGTTGTTCAGAGGTAGGATTGAAGCCCATTATTTCCTCTCAAATAATAAGTTGTAGTATAAAATTTTCACTTCAGTGTGTGTGTGAAGGTGGAGGCACTGCAACACTGTCAGTATACTATATTTACTAGTCAGTGTATTCATACAATCATAAATACTGGTAAATTATGTGTTCAGTCAATGTTACATATGCAGGGTACCTCTGTCATATACTCTTCTATTTCCTACCATACTGGCAGTTTTCACCCATGTTTTCATTTTATATTTTGTGGGGGGATTTTCCTAGTACTGCATATTGTGCTCAGGATATTTATATGGTACTTTTTCCTTGTTTTCTTTCACTGTTTGAGGAACCAGTATAGGTGACCTTGCATCACAGTTCAAGAATTAATCAAGCAGCATTCGAACAGCATTCATTCAGGTCAAGTTTATTTGGTCAAGGTTGTTATCTAGCCCAGTCATGCCAACATCTGGTATTAATTCGATAACATTTGTGTCTTGGAAGAGAATAGTTTTGAGTTTCTAGCTTTTTTGTAGGCTTTGACAGGTTTCTACATAATGGAAAAGAATGAAAGACCAGAAGCACTTCCCAAAAAAAAAAAAAAAAAAAAAAAGGAAATTATTATAGGATGAATTCAGAAATGTTGATTTTTTTGTCCGCAATAACAAAATGCATTAATGAATACTTTTTTGTGGTTAAGACTGTAAGACACTGTCAAGTTTCAGCTCTTAAGCTGAATATATCGCATAGAGCAAATAATTTAGTCTTTCTTTAAGCTGAATCATGATCTTTGATAGTTTTATCTGTGACAATTTAAACTGTTGTCACTCCTGCCTTCTGCTGAAGGTTACTGACAGTCAGTTTAGGATAATCAGCAGGTTATGGAATACACTTGCTTATGAGTTAGCAGCTGTTGTCCTTGACAAATAGACAATAATCTTCAGCAAGAAAGAGAAATAGAAAATAGAGGAAACAATGTTTTAGATACTGCAGTGATGTCTTCCAGAGAAAGTGAATCAGTCTTTAGTTCTTGAGCTATGAAATAAATAAAATACCGGGTTTTTTCTCCTATTTTTTTTCAAAACTTTGTCTACTACTTATGTACTTTGTACATAAGATTGAGGTGGGCTAGAAATCTTGTGATTGATTTGGATGTTGGAATGAGTGAACATTCAGGTTCCACTGAAAGAGAAATACTGCATTTCTTCAGCTTTTGTGATCAAATCTCTCAGCTGTTTAGCTTGCTTAAGTCAATTACTTTTGATCCATTAAATATATAAAATATGCATTATTTTGTGATAAGATTTTAATTTAAAAAATTAGACGCAAAACAAATCTTCAAAGTAGTACAGTTTTATGTAAGCTGGTATTTTGTACTGAAATTGGAATTACTAATTGCAGTACTGGCTTGCATTGCTAAAGCAGTGAATGAGAAAACTAGTTGTAGCAAACAAATAGTGCTGTTTTTTGGACAATTTTTCTAATTGCATTTTGAGGCCTAGTTGGATTTTGTTTGCTTGTTTGTTTTTCAATTGGCTAAACCCATGACAAAGTAGTAAGTGGAATATATCTGTTTTCTGCTACATATTTGTCATTAAGAAAGCCCCCCGTTAACTAATTTCTGGTTTTATAATGAAATTAGTACATGTGATTTGCTTACTTAAAAACATTTAGTTTCTAAAACATTTAGGTCCCTTTTGTGGATGTAATAGATAAATCTCAAACATGGAAGTACTGCATAATAATGATGTTTATGATAGAATATTGTATGGTATTTTTCAGATGTATGTGTTGCTTTGAACTCTTAACGCAAGATATTAAGGTTGCTTACTCAGATGAGTTTTTAGAGATTGGTATCTTCATGCTTGTTGAAATGGATATCATTGAAATGTAATGAATAGAAATTTTTCAATGGCAAGCTGTTAAAAGAACATGGGCAAATCTTGGCAAAAATTAGTTACAAACCCTCTGTAGATTAGAGCAGTATAAATAAGATCTTTTAAAAAATCATAAATTAGATTAACTCTATCGTGTGCTATGTTTATGATTTGGTTTTTATTAGTGTTTAATTATGCTATTGTACAATAAGTAGAGAGAAAAGTGGTCTTATTCTAGCTTTACGTGTACAGCTTTACTAACATATGGTTGGGTGTTCATCTCAAAAAGTTCTAATTAAACTAGCATACCATCTAGTCTTTTTTCTGTACAATCCTGAGTTATTTTCATTATGTCATTTTGCAATAAAATTTTTTAAAACTTGAATACACGTGTGATTTGATTTACTCTGCTTAGACTGGTAAAACCTTAATCAGGCACATGAGAAATACATAGTAAATCACTGCAGAGCATTCTGTGGGTTAAGTATAGTATCTTCCAGTAATTGTAAGCATTTGAAAATGGATATTATGCAACTTTCAACATAAAGTTTTTATATGTTATAATACATACTAGAAGAGAATCAAGCTTCTCTGCCTAGATATTTTCTGAATCTTTTTGAGAATTTAGCAGTGTGATATTTTTACAATGACTGTTTCCTAAACTACATGGTAGATACAGATTTCTTCTGACTACTTTGCTATCATTTATAGAAATAGGATTTATTTTTCCCTTGACATGGTGCTTTTTTTGAAGGCTAGATAATAGGAAATTAGTCAGTAACAAGCATGATTTACCCAAAGAGCTTTATGCTTTATCTTCGACTAGTTAATGCAATCAGGAGGCTAAATGCAGGAATTTTTATCCTATGGAACAGAAAGATTTGAAATAGCTGATAATACAAACTACTACACTGGTCGAAAAAATTCTGTAGTATAATCTTACCTAGAAGTCAGTGTGCATGCATTGTTTCAGTGAAGTGTTAAACATGCTATACAATTTCACTTAAGCAATCAGAGAAAGCACAAGAAGCATTATGCCGTGTCTCTACAAATAGTTACAACTGAAGTTCAGAGGTTTGCTCTCCCTATCTGAGCTCTAACTATTAGCATCTCATGGAATTATGAATAACTACAAATATCCAAAACAAGAATAGGAGCAAATGTTTAGAGTTCCTGTAGGCAGATTTTGGTGCATCAAATGTAAAGTATAAGTTGTGGTATCCAGTATTTTTGTTTAAATGGAGGTGTTTCAAAACTGAGTTTCTACTTGAAATAAAACCCTTAAATGACCAAAATCAGAAATGTCTGTATTCCATATAAACCTTTCTAATGACCCCAACTACATTATTTTTTTCCTCCCTTAGGTGATTGTAACCTTTTAATGAAGAAATGTTTAAATTAAGTACTTTTTTCTTTAAATATATTCTTTATTGAAACCTGGGAAAACTGTGTATTCTGTCTTCTGTATGCTTCATACTATCATCTTGTCCTTCCAAAACAGACTTGTTTCTTAAGTACTGTGGACTCAAGGACTCAAGTCTAAAGCAGAGTGACTTTTTCTGCTTTGTGATTTTTTTGTTTGGCTGTTTTTTTAAGTTTCAGTATTACTATAAAATGCCCTCACAATGCACTTTACTTTTAATTCTGCCTAGTGTTCCACTTCTAAAAAGTACCTGATTTAGTAAAGGAATGAAGCAAACCAGAATAAGTTCTATCATTTTCGAGTTCTTAATTAGACATTCTTGTGGTTTTAGCTTACATTGTTTGTCATCTGATATTAGCCTGGAGCTTTTCATTAGAGGTGGTTAGAATGGGTGTGATACTTTAAGGAGAAAAACTGCATGAGTTGTCTGTAGTTCTTGCAATCTTAAAACTGAGTGCAGTTAAAATCACACCAAATATCATTAGGTTTACTGGTAATCTGATGGGCTGTGTATGTTACTGTACTTGTGAGGTTCTGCAGAAAATAACTCAGAATGTATTTATTAATTTTTTTTTAACTTGATAATAGCTAGAATGTGTAAGCTATATCAACCTGTAAAAGCAGGAATTTATCCTTCCTCATCTGTGGAAAAAGAACTAAAACTTTAATTTTTTAGTAGCTAGACAGAATTGTCTTTAGTTGTAGGAGTGAGTATAATTACCCCCTTTACACTATTTTGCAAGCATTTAGGCCTGTACACATCTAATACTAAATGTTCACATATGAACATAAAATTTAAGCCTGTAATTGTAAAATGCAATTCTTCTTTGAGTCCTATCAATCTGAAATGAAAAAATGCCCTCTATGAGAGTGACTCACATTGTTGTATTGCAACATTAAAATAGTAAACAGTTTTCCAGCAAGAAAATTTGCAGCAGAGCAGGTTTCTGGGCTGTAGAGAACACACAGGCTTTTAGGCTGTTAACTGCTCCCTTTCTGAAGTGGCTGGAGCTTTTCACTGTTGCATCTGAAAGATTAAAAGTACTCTTATTTTGAGTTTTGATGAGTATGTAGGAGGCTATTTGACTTTTTTTTTTTTTCCCCTCAAGACAGTAGTTCAAATACTCCTGCTGGAATGTGAATTAGTCTCTTTTCAACTTGTGCCGTTATTTGTTGCCCTCCGATTGAAGAGTAAGATGGTAAATATGCTCATCCTAGCAGGCAGCTGGAAGGCTGTCGAGAAGAGCAGCTCTTCCAAACTGCCATGGATTTCAGCCTGAGGAATAAGAAGTCAGTTGGCAAAGCTGTAAATTACTTGGTCTGATCTTGGCACCTATTAGGTTTGCAGAAGTTCAGATATTCTGAACAGAGAGATGGATTGCAGGAGGGCCCGTTTTTAAGTCTCAGTGATAGCTTCAGCAGCAACCAGCTAACACTGGCAGCTGGGTTATTAAGTGGGATTGAAAAAAGCAGAAAAAGACAAACAATGAAATAGTATGTCCAACATATCAACTAGCTGAGAGGCGTCTGGTTTTCCACAGCAAGCAGTTTGACGTGATATGGAAGTAGCTCGTTGTGTGATTTGACATGATGTTGTAATGTTTCCAGTGGCAGTTTTCATTACATGAGACAGAGCTTTTGAAGCCACCGAGCTATAAATAAAAGTGAAAGAGGAAACAAAGACTTCATTTTTCTTGCTAGCGTGTAGTAGAGACACGGTGAGAAATATCTGATAAACTAAAAGAAAAGGGCAAGAAACATTTTTCCCTCTCAGGGCTGCTGGTGCACAGTAAATGGTTGTAATCTTGAATGTTTTCAGTGTCTCCTCCTCTACATCCTCTAGATATTTTAATTTTATTTTATTTTATTTCTTTTGGCAGTGATTTAAATGTGCCTTTCTCACTGTGTTGACTAAACTGTTCACTTGAACAATGTTGCTAATAATGTTTGGTGCCATTTTTGTAAAAGTAAGTTTTTCTTAACAGCTCGTGTGTCATGGGTTTTGTTTGTTTGTTAGTTTGGGTTTTGGTAGTTTGATTTTTTTTTTTTTTAAAGGATTATTCAAAACACTTAGCTTTGTATCCCCTTTCTATATATTTCTGAGTGATAGGCTTGCTGACAAAGCATATTTTAATGTGTAGGAGTTCTAGTGTGCTTTAAAATTTTGACCTGTTACAACTGTCTGTAGTCTTTGGATGTTTCTGTATTTTCTAACTAATGCCTTTGCTACTCTTAGACAAAGAACTACGGTCAGGGAAAATTATATGTTTGTATTGCTGGCTGAGAAAATTCCCTGATTGTATAGTGCTTGAGGAAATTGAAGATCATTTGTATTATAGACTCTTAACATAAAATTACACTTTTCAGGTACTTTCGTAAAGAAACACACTGTACCTCCATATACATAAATGGTTATTACAACAAATGCGGTCTCTGCTGACACTGTCTCAGTTGCATCAATATGTTACTGAAGCAGGAGGTTTGCCTTTGTTTTTTGGTACCAGTGTATTGGATTCAACAATAGCAAGTGTAAATATCATAGAATGGTTTGAGTTGGAAGGGACCTTAAACATCATCTAGTTCCAATCCTTATGCCAGGAAGAGACACCTTCCACTAGACCAATATGCTCAAGGTCTCATCCAACCTAGCCTTAAACACAAAGGGGACATCCATGATCTTCCTGAGCAATTTGGTCCAGTTTCTCACCACCTTTACTGCAAAAAAAGCCTAACATCCAGTCTAAACCTGCCTTCATCAAGCTTAATTCCACCGTTTTCTGTCCAATCTTAACAAGCCCTTGTAAAAAGTCTTATTCCCAGCTTTCTTGTCCCCATTCAGGTCCTGGAACGCTGTTTTAAAGTCTCATCAAAGCCTTTTTTACTCAAGGCTGAACAGTCCCAACTCTTGTAGTCTGTCCCTATAGGAGGGGTGTTTCAGCCTTCTCATCATCTTTGTGGCCTTCCTCTGGATCTGCTCCAGCAGTTCAATCTCTTTTTTTATGTTGGGAGCACCAGAAGCAGATGCAGTACTCCAGGTGTGGGTCTCATGAGAAAAGAGTAGATGGGGAGAATAACCTCCCTGCTGGTCACACTTCTAATGCAGCCCAGGTTATGGTTGGACCTTCTGGGCTGCAAGTGCATATTACTGGCTCATGTTGAGTTTGTCAGCTGCTTGAGGAGAGCAGTCATATATTATAAAAATTCTGTAAGTGTAAATAAATTTAGAGTTTGGAGGGAAAGGTGTACGTGTGCTTCACACATAGGTTGGTCTGGGATAAGTGGGAGAGCAACCCCAAGAATGCATGTTGAAATATTCATGAAGATATGGAAGCCCTAAGATGAAATACTGAGAGAAAATAGAAATGTCCTTAAATTTAGTATTTTAATCTGGTACTTCATTGTGTCCATACTTAGTTCTCTGCAGTCACTACTTTTAATATGTTTATGGGTAAAAACTTTCAGATTACATTACAGTAATGCGTGAGTATTTGTCTCTGAGCATTTTCTCATTTTCCTTTCTTTTCTTTTTTTTCTCCCCCTTCCCTTAGACTGAAGGACTCTATATGTTCTCTTTTAAAGACTAGAACAAAAGTCACAGGAAAAATTAAGGCAATAATGAGCTGGAATGTGTTACAAAAGGATGAATGACATTCCTAAGGGAAAACAAAGTAGGAGGGCAGGGCAAAGGTCGTTTAAACGCTGGACTGTAGCAGCTATTGTGCGCTGGGAAAAATGAGGACCAATAAAAAAGCTATTTCTTTTAAAGAGCCTGTGTTCCCTGCAACATATATTAAGACAAAAAAAACAGACTAACCTTCAGCATTCTCCAAGTGCTTCCTTCCAAGACTTAAAGCTCTTAATACATCTACAAAATGGAAACCTGTTCCCCAGGAACAGTTTAAACGGTGCAAATTTGTTTTTCTTCCATATTGGTGTACACGTTTTGCGGGATCAGAATGGAAAACAGTGCATTTTCTAACTCATATGTTAAAACGCTCCCTCTTTCTGGTGTGTCCAAAACATGTTTCATATACAAATAGCATATTAGAAAGAACAGCAGAAAGCTGCTGTTCTGCTTTTACTGTCAAGTTGCTAATGAACACTTGTTCACCTAGAAATTAATGTTCTGTTTGCCTTCTGGTAGCATTGGCTAACTTTTAAACTGTAACTTTATGTTACTTAATTGTTTTAATACACAGAAGACAAAATGAGATTTGTTTAATATGTAAGTATAATAAAAATGTACAAAATGTGCTGTAGTAGGGGTGCTGGCTACCTGTGTAACAACCAGCAGTTCCTAAGATGATTCTATGTGCATTGCCGTATGTGTGAATGTGTCAGCATTTTTAAGTCGTCACGTGTGATTTTAAAAAGCACTTTCCAAGCTGCAGTAGTCATTGCCTATGCCTGTTGCATTGAAGATTTTTTCCAAATGCTGATTATTTTTTCTTGGATTTCAAATTTGTAATTCTTTAGGGGGTAACCAGAGTTCCTCTGTACATCTGGAGATGGTTGATTTCTAGTTCATCGATCCTTTGAAATGCTAATACACTAACAGTATATAGGAAATAAGATAGACGTTAGCTAATGGGCATTAGCTTTTCCATTTTCAGTTGCCTGTCTCAAATGCTGTAATCCTAAAAACTCTAAAATACTGTCAGATTGGGAAGGTATTTAACGTAATGAATTTAAATGGTCCGTTTAATAGGACTTTAAATGTATAATATTAACTATAGTACTTTTACAGATTTTGTTGAGTATTCAACACTGGAAAATACATTTGTAGAGCATAGTTTTTTTTCAATGATACTTATTGTCAAGAAGGATGTAGAGAATGAGAGGAGAAATACATACGCTTACTTTTTTAAACTATTAGGGTTTTTTGACAACTAGGATGTGTAGCAGTTACCAAATTTTTAACTTTATGCATAGACTTTAAAGTTTTTGGTTATACCTGAGTTTGTACTGATGAAAGCACAGGTAGTAAGGGCACGTAAGCACAGTCATGGTATTTGAACCATGTTGACCTACATGAGAAAGTAGAGATCAGTTCATTTTGAGGAAAGAGATTGGCTGTGGGAGATAATGCAGAAACTTGGCCAGAGGAAAGGAGAGTAGAGGAGTGAAAACTGGTAAAGGCTGTGTGCTGCAGCTGGTTTCTCGTGGCTAGATGTATGTATAGGAGATTATCTATAGTTAACTAAAAATAAAGTCTAGGTCATTGTTACAAATTTGTTTCACAAATTATGTGAGTCTGAGCCAATCAGAATTTAAGTGTTTATTAGCAAGCGACAACAGCAAACAGCGCTGGGCACCCGGGGAGCTTCCTGTTCTACCAAGGGCCGTGCCCTGAAACAGCAACAGGTACCTTTTATTTGCTATCCTAATGCATATTCATCAATCCTTGGAAGGGGACGGTCTCACTTTGGGGCATGCGTTCTTCGCCTGGGGTTCCCACCAATGGTCGTGTCATGTGCTCCTTGTCTCCATGAGCCCCCCCGTCCCCCCAAGTCTCCTCCACCCCCTACATGCCGCGGCCACAGAACTGGGGCTCGCAGCTAACCCCGCACAATTTATATCGTACTGTAACTTCCACCATTCTTACAAGGTTTAGTGAACAAACAATTCACAGTTTAACAATTCACAGTTTATCACAGTCATGAGAGAATAAATGTTACAGGTGTTGAAGCAAGGGACAGATTCCATAACCTGATATGTGCCTATGGGATATAAATGTTACTTTAAAAGTTCTAAAAATTTGTGTTTGAGTTACTTTAACCATGCAATTGCTTTTAAGGCTTCTTTCTTCCTTCTCCAGGGTATTTAAGTGGTAATTTAGTTGGTCTGCTCAGGCTAGCAGGACCAGGAAAATGCTGAAAAGCAGAAATGCAAGAACAGGACTATAATGTTTTCCTGCAAAACTGCGTAATTTCACCTGTAACACCAGTGTGGTTCCTCCTCATGCAGGAGGAAAATGATGTGTATCTTTTTTAGCATGTTGGTAATTGAGCTGCCATGGATGACACTTATTTTATGAATCCCTGAAGTATAAAACTAAGTGTACTGCATTCTGTAAAGAGCTATAGAGAAGGGAACAAGTCAAATGATCTGAAGGGATAGAGCACTTTGGGTTAACTTTTGGTCTCTGTCTGTAAAATGAAATTACAGCATTTCCCCATCACACTGAAGTAATTGTGAATATTTATGAATAAGTTTATTGTGCTTAATATAATTACAATCTTAGTGAGCGAAACTGAAAATTTAGTATTCTGAGTTGGTCAAATGAGTAGGACATAGAAGCTTATGATCACTGATTACTGATGAGAAAATTACATAACATAGCCTTGTTCCCATGAAGTTAGAATATGGTCATGCCATCAGAGATTGCATTTTAGTGCATGTATAGGGAAATAATATTAAGTTCTGCAGGCAATCTCAACTCAGCATATACTCACTTGAAAGACTTGAGTGTGTAATATCACTGACTTTTAACATAAGTTGTATCTGAAAGGGAAAGACAGTGGAAGAGCTGTGTTGTGTCTGAGTGTGAGTTGGTTTGAGTAATGAACTAATGAGAATAGCTTTTCTATATTGTTGGAAGGGTTACTTTGTTGTTTTATATGAAGCGTCTTTCATCTTCAGATCCAAGTATGATACCAGTAGTTAAAGCACTTCACTATCTGTTTTTATCCTGTCTCCAGATAGAGGTGGGGGGTTTTTTTGTTTGTTTTGTTTTGTTAGGGTTTTGTTTGTTTGGGTTTTTGTTGGTTTTGTTTTTATTAATATTAGTTTTGTGCTGTTGCCTAGATGGATGAAGTTAAGCATGGTATTATACAGATTTCTGTTTGTTTTTGGGGTTTTTTTTTGTCTCCCTGGTAAAAAAGAAGAAGTGGAGAGCTCCAGAGATCCTCAGTAAGGTGGCATATCTTGAGTCAGTGGGCTGTCAGAACTCAATCAGTCTAGTTCATGAAAATGACTAAATTTTTGCATAATTTATATTTGTTTGTAACCAGCACAAAATACTAAAGCTTTCTGAAATTCATGAGACAAGTTGTCTAATTCTAATTTGTGTGGCAGTGCCTTTCTAATACTTTGTCTCAAATATAATAGCAGTGTATTAATTTTGGGAAGGAATCTCCTAACTTGCACAGAGTATGACTTTCCTGTCTTCACCCTCACATTTTCCATCCTTCATTTCTTTACTCAAGTGCTGGGGTAAGTTCCTTATTTGATAAATAGTTTAATGAAATAAATTATAATGCTGTTTGGCGTGAAACTTTCTCTGTTCGTAGTGCAGGGTTCTGTGACATCACTGTTGTGCACAAACAACAATGTTGAGCTTTTGCTGCTTCTGGATGGGATCAGTTAAGCATATAAATACCTATCTTTTACTTTATCAGAGGATTTGTTAAACCCTCTGAGGAAATGGGTTGTTGCTCAGTTGATGTGGGAGGTGTAGGTCTAGGTATGAAGTGCTTGTGCTGTGGAAGCCTCTTTAGAGATCTCTTTTAATGGTTTCAGATAGGTTACGTTGTCCAAAGCCTTTCTTGCTTCACTTAGTTTGATCTACCTGAGTACATGGAAACCGATGAGGTTTCAAGGCATTAAGGTAAATAATAGTTTAGGTAGTAATAAATGCAAGTCAATAGGGATCAGCTAGTGTTTGGGGAGTTAATCATGGGGAATTGCCAGAATAAACTGTTTGAGATAGTAAAAGTTTCCCCACAACAACTCCCTATGAATATAGTTGGAAATGCTAAAATAAACCCCAACAGAAGTGGGAGGTGTTAATCCACACCCTTAAAATATAGAGGGTTTAGATCACAGTTTTAGAAATGTAATAGTCCATTTTTTTATTATATTGCATTTTTGGAAAGCATTAGGATGGAGTATAAAGAGATGTTATTCTTACATGAAGACTTTGGAAAGACTAATTAGATGGAGAGTAGATAAAACTGAAGACTGGGAGAAAAACTGGGAGTGGATAGAACTGAAGACTGGGAGAATGAAAAAAACCTTTTAACTTAATCTATAAAGTAAATAATTACACCTTTATTTCCATAGAGAGACCAGGTGAATCCCATTCCCTTTGTTTATGTCTTTCTTAAGCTGTACTTGTGCTTCCTGAATGTTTGCTTTTTAGCAATTTTTTTTTTACTGGCTGAATGGACTTTGTTCACTTTGTAGCAGAAGGAAGAACTGGTTTTGTTCCTTTGGTCTTTTGTTTAGGGGAGAATAGAAGACTCTCTGATTTGCGCACATCGAGATTTTTCAAAGGCGTTTCCGCTTGAAGTCTTCTCTGGTTAAGAAGGTTGCTTATTTTTATTAGACTAAGATAGAGGTCTATGCCAATGCTGCAGTGACCTGTGATACCTCTTCATGTCCTCTGTGTTAACTGGTCCTATAGTATTTGGGGTTTACTGGCGTCCTTTGTTGCTCTTGTGTCCCCTACCAGCCAGCCAGAAAAGGAACACATGTATCTGGTGTCAAATTATACATGTCCTCAGTAAGCAGCCAGCAGCCACAGAGAACTGAGGAGAGGATGGCACTAACATGGCACTCTGCCTTTTTGTGTGCCTACTTGTTTTAATGCAGCTTGATGGAGAGGGGAATGGAGCTGGCCAAGACTGCAGGGATCCCCTTTCAAATGTAACCAAGCTAAAAATTGCCTTTGGCTCCATAGCAGACATGGAACGTTTCATACAATCTGGACGTTTTTGGTAAGGTCATGAACAGATCTTGGAATTTTCATCCACATTATTAAGGTTTATATTCCAGCTAGTGTTTAGAGCATATGTTAGCAATAACAACTATTGTTTGGAACAAGTTTCCAAAGTATGTGTGGCTTTTATTATTGTTGTCTTTAATATTTTAGAAGAAAATCAACATGCCTTTTAAAGATACGCTGATTTGTAATGATGGTAATGCTGACTTGTAAAATACAATCCCTTCTGATGTATCCCTTCTGTGCAATATTCAAAGACTCACTGAATTTAAACAGAAGACTTTTGTTTGTAGTGAATTTTAGGAGTGATGTTACAGATGCAATTAAATTGCAAAGGAATATTTTAAAATTGTTTCTTGCATTTCAGTTTCATTTCACACAGAAGCTTTCATCAGCTGCACAGAGAATTTAGGAAACCAAACTGTACTTTATTTTATGTATCTGGTGAAGCTTTTGCTTGTAACTGGTTAGTGGTGTATTTGCAGAGGCCATGTAATAGAGCATTGCGTTTACACAAAGCAATTTCAATACATTCCTAGAAATGTTGAGTGGTTGGTTGAGCTTTTTTTGTTGTTTTGTTTTTAGCAAGGGAGAGGAGAAGCAATATGTGACCTTTAATTGAAAAGCTAGCTGTCAAAACTGATGTACTAAACTATTGAGCAATATAGAATTGCAGGAAGAAATAGAAATATGTATGTAGCACTCCCAACTGAAAGTCTGGGAAGCATAAAAATTTGTGATGCAGGGAGCACTGGAGACATCATCTTGCCAAGTCTGGCAATTTTTACATAAGACTAATTATTTACTGTTCATGTGAAAGTGTAAACTAAATATAAACTGCTAATGTAGACTTTAAAACTGTAAGGAAATTACATTTTACCATTTGAGTAAAGAGATAAGTTTGATTTCCTTTAGGCAGTGTAATAAATTTGCAATGTATTTTGTCTGATATATGGATGATAAATGAGGTTTGCAAAAGTATCTGTACACTCAACACAGCAGAATGCTTAGAAGCAGCATGATCCGTTTCTCTGAAGAGTAGAATTTTATTTGTACTACAGGATGATCACGCTGATGTCTAACCAAAATGGAGACATATTTACAAGAAAAGTGCTCTCGTGTACCAGGAGATACTTTTCTTACAATTCCCCAAAAACTGTAAATATAAAATAAAAGCATGCTTTGTTCCTCTTCTTTATACGGATCTCATACTTATTTTTTCCACATTGTCAAGAATTTATGATAGATAATTAACATACTATTTTTAAACAAGTCCTCTGTTCCTTTGTATTTTATATACTTTGGGAAGAGTCTTGCTTTTGCATATTAAGCTGTGATTTAAGAATCCTGTTGTTGGGTGGTTGTGAGGTTTTTTGTGTGTGTGTTTAGATTTCCTCCTCACTTCACAAAGTGTGAGTTGAATCCAGAGAACTCCAGAAAAGTAGCTTCGTGTGGAAGGTGTTAAAATTTAAATAAATAAGGATTCCTGTCACAATCATTATCAAGCAAAGTTATTCCTTTGGCCTTCCATTCCTGAATTATATGAAGAGTGTTAAAGGATGCAGAGAAAACTTCAGTCAAGTCTGTAAATAGGGAGGATTTCACTTGCCTGTAGAGGAAACAAAGCCTACTTTGATAGGCACATGGCAGTATGTGGTTTACTTATTTCTTTCTCTTACTGAAGGTCTTGTAAATAGTTACAGGCTGCTTCATTTTTGTTACTAGCAACTTAAAATGTTCAGGATATTAGAGAGGCCTTCCAGACTCAAGTTTAAATAGAAGAAGCGTGAGATTTGGAGATAACTTTAACTTTCAGATTTTGAAACTGCAGCACAACTTTATTGGCTTTTTATTTCCCCCTTGTTGTAACTAGAAGAGTTTGTAATTTATTTTTTAATACCTTAGTGTGTAACTGTAGAGTTTTGAAAGAAATACTAGTATCAGAGGACTACATGTCACAGAAAGTGGAATGATGTAACCAAATTTATGGAAGCACATAAAGACTGGCACAAATGTAATTATTCATATGCCAGTTCTGTCAAAATACTACAGAACTGCAGAATGGGCAGTCTTGTGACTTGAGCAGTGATGTTAGTAATAACATTAATGGAACCATTCTAGTGGGCAAATCACAGATTTCAAAGCAACTTCTCAAAGTTGGCTTCCAATATAGAGAACACTGGAGGTATATTTCTTTAACTGCTTACCTTCAGATAGTTGTAAACAACAGCTTGTTGTATTGGAAGGATTTTTAATGCATTTAAGATCAGACATGCAGGCTTCCTGTATTTATTCTTACAGTCTGGCTTCTGTCTCCTTCAGAATTCAAAACTGATACAGATGATGAAACAGGATCAGTGTGACTTTTTCCTTGAGGAAAGTTAATCTATTGGGAAGTGGGAGAAGACTTCAAGTAATAAAGAAAGGAAGGAGAAAGCAGAGATTAGGTCTAATTAGCTGTCAGCTCTTTAATTATTTTTTTTAAAGCTTAAAAAAAGAAAATAATTACTTACTGCTTAAGCACTTAATGTAGTATAAAGGAAGAAGTGTTTTCAGCTGCAATTTTTCAGTACAGTAGTCCTATTCTGAAGGTCTTTTACAGCTTATATTAACATAAGGTTAGTTTCTAAAAATGTAGATAATTATTTTACTTCACCAAATATATTGAAACATATAAAATACAATTGAAGTGTAATTTCTTGGTCCAGGGATTTAGTAAGTTGGGGGTATCATAACAAAGTATTGTTTGCTTAGAAATACTCTAAATTGTTCAGTATAAGCAACCTTTGCATATATTTTGTGGCTCAAGAGGGCTACCTTCCCAAAGCTGAAAGAAACCCAAGCCCAACAAATATAGCAAAAATAGCTTCATACAACAAGTTGCAGAAAGAAAGAAAAGCAATTAATACAAATTAGACCATTATGTACTCAGAAGAGTTATGATAAATAATAGGCTAGAGCTACTGGGAGTTACATAAGTACTTTAAGAAGCATGGTAAGCCAGTGGAAACCTCCTAATGGAAGGGATAAATTGTTCATCTGTCTATATGTTCAGTTTAAGACTTAATTTTTAGTGCCTTTCTGGAAAAAGTGATGTTCTGCATCACAGGTTTAATGGGTTCTTTAGAAACAACCTTAAATGCAGGCTTTCAGGAAGTGCAGGGCCAGACTTCAAAGCCAGCTCTGTTGAAGGCAGCCGATTCTGGACAGAATGTGTCATGGTATACATCAGTGTTTCTGTACTACTCAGAGTTTTTAGGGTCACATAAAATCCTACACCTCAACTGTCCTGCAAGGGCAGAGCAGAGTTGAGTGAATAAAGAGGGAAAAATGAAATGCCTACAAAACTTAATAGGAAGTGCAGTTAGGAGAAACATGAGTTGTTGTGGTTGTTTGGTTTTTGTTTTGTTTTTTTTTTCCTACAAGATAATTTTTTTGGAACTTTGAGCTCAAGTCAGTGGGTTGAAGAGTGTTTAACTTGCGTGGAAGTTGAATGTGTGTGATGATAGCATGTATATTGGTGTAATATCAGGCTTTGTACCTAAATCAATATATATTCAGGGTTTTTTGTTCAGTACAGTATTTCTGTGTCAGCACCAATTCACACAAATGTGCTGAGCAGAACAATTACAAAGCTGAGTGACCTATTAATGTGGTTGTGATCAGCAGAGGGTTTACTGTTAATGTTTGTTGTAGCACTAGCTGATCCGTTTGATTCTATATAAAGTACAATCTCATATAAAAGCTCAGAAATACTAGTTCTATCAGCAGTGAGCCTAAGGTGCAGGCTGTGGAGTTTCAGTTTGAGTATCCTGCTTGAGGAGTTGTCTTCTACGAGACTTTCCTGCATTCTGACTCAAGAGAACTCTGAAGCAGCCCAACTGAATTCTGCATTCCAAATATATCAACCAGCTGAGTAGCATGAATAATAAAGAGGGAATTAAAGACATGTCAGCCTTTCATTATCGTATCTTATTCTTAACTGCTCCAAAGCAGTGCTTTCCCATATCAATGCATTATGATTNGAAACACTGGAAGTTGATAAATGAAGCTTTATATTTACAGCAATGTACAATATACAGGCAGATATTTACAATGTGTAACAGATATTTACAAATACATACAGTGAAAAGGTAATACAGAAACATCACAGCCCTCTCAGAGATCAAAATCCCCAAGAGGGGTAACCAACCACCCCCTACCACCTTTCCCCCCTTCCCCAAACTTATCTCACCACCTCTTGATGCTGCAGATAAGCTGAGGTAGATTGGCCAGGGGGATTAGCAGTAGGGAACAAGTTAGAATGATTAAGAATCAGCTACAAAAGACAGAGACAAAGGAACCATGTAAGAGAAGCAGCTGCAGCCCAGCAAGGTCTGTAACCATCTGACTACCTGTGTTTGGGTTACACTTTTTAAAACATTTTTTTTTCTTTCTCAGTAAAGCTCTGGGTAAAGTGACATACTGTGTTTTCCTCTCTCAGCCAATAAGCTAATTTTTCACTCAGATTCTCCAATTAGTTCAAACCAGCACAGACTCTGTGGAACATAATTATCCTGTGTGTTCTCAGTTAATGTAAGTAGATGGTTATTTATTTGCTTGGTGTGGACTCTCAAAAGGCAGCAGGTCCTTATTCAGTAGGAATTTACAGGTTCTTTAAACTTTTAGAAGTTAAATTGCTTGTTCAAGAGGTGCATGGTCTCAGCCTCATGGAAGAGTTTCTGATATTTAGCCCCCCCCTTCTTGTCAGTGATTTTATTTGAGCAATTAGAAGGCAGGTTTTGGCAAAAGATTGCCTAGGTGTCATGGAATTACTTTTCATGGAATAAACTTCAAGCACGATTAATGTAGCTGGAGTGGGAGCTGTTTTAATTATTTCAAAGAAAACACTGAGATCATGGCATGCATCACATTTTACAACTAGAAGACCTAAAACTTCGTTGGATTGGGAAAACTTCAACTATTAGCAAATAATCTGCAGTGGGAATGGATCCATGAAAGTAAAACCGTGGGCATGGAGGACATGGTGGCTAGAGCCTGTATGTTTTCAGAGGTAATACTTCGATGAAACTGTACTCTGATTCCAGGAAGTGTTGGAACAGTTGGAGAACATCTTCTGTTTTAGTTTTATTGAAAAGTAGTGGAGTTTGTGTACTTTCAAGACTGCTTCAACATGAAAATAATACGCAAGAAGATACCACTAGTTAAACTCTGTCATACACATAGCTTCTGAATCAAAATCATTGTGTAGAAATTTGTATTTTCATTTATGGCATGAACATATAAATGAAAATTATTAGGACATCTCAGGCATTTAATGGTATAAAATATAAATAATCCTTTTTTCCGTGAGGAAGGAAAAGGGTAATTTCTGTTGAATTGGATAAAAGAATGGATTGTTTCCTATGTGTTTATAGCACAGACAAATAGAAAAAATGATCTTCCTTAACTTGTCAAATACATGGGAGTAAAAAAACCCCAAAGCCCCCATTGTTTGTTTGGGTTTTTGGTTTTTTTTTTTTAAATGACCAAACAAACAGGCAAAAAGCCCAACCAAAAACACTTGTAAAAAATTGGTTTTCATAAATACAGAGGCTGGTAAATTGTGGAATAAGTCCAAGAAGTATTTCAGACGTTGCTTTACAAAATTACTTCAAAGTTTGCGTAACATTTGGAGAGGTGAAGGGCTTTTAGCAAAATGCATATGAAAACAGGATACTATTGCTGTTGAGTTGTTGTTTGAAGTAGAAAGGATATGTATTTGTTACGAGAGAACTGTTTTCAAGAAGCAGCTTTCTGCATGTGATACTTAAAGATTACCATTTTGAGATAGAGTCCATCAAAACCAAAATAGATGGAAGAATATTTCTCAGTGGAATCACGTGTAAATAGATATAATTTGTTTTGTTACTGATCAAGTTGTTACTTTCAGATTTCTTCCTGTTCCTGTAGTGAATGCAAACACAGCTGCTGAAAGGCAGCTCATTTAGGTAGTTTTAATGCTTCTGGTTTCTGTTTATCAGTTTATTTTAACCAAGAATAACATAAAGCTGTTTTAACTAATAATAGAGGTGGGATTGATGGGCTGAGGCCAAATGTGTGAGGCTCTATAAGGCCAAGTCCTGGGTCTTGCACTTGAAGCACTCCATGCAACAGTACAGGCTTGGGGAAGAGTAGTTTAAGAGTTACTTGGCAGAGGGTGACCTGGGGGTACTGGTTTGCAGCAGTGTGTTCAGGTGGCCAAGAAGGCAGTCTGCATGTACTGGGAAGAGCGTGGCCAGCGGCAGTAGGGAAGTGCTCAGCACTGGTGAGACTGCACCTTGTATATCATGTTCAATTTTAGGCCTCGCACTACAAGAAGGACATTGAGATGCTGGAGCATGTCCAGAGAAGGGCAATGGGACTGGAGAGGAGTCTTGACCAAAGTCCTGTGAGGAGTGGCTGAGGGAACTGGTGTTATTCAGCCTTGAGAAAAGAGTGCTGTAAGGAGACCTCATTGCTCTCCATAACTACCTGAAAGGAGGTTGTAGCAATGTGGGGACTGGCCTCTGCTCCCAGGACACAGCCCATAAGACATGGACTTAGGTTGCACAAGGGGAGGCTTACATTGGATATTAGGAAAGTTTTCTTCACCAAAAGGGTGCTACGAATTATGCAAAATTAATAATCTATATTAATTTTTATATCCAGGCAAAGATTGTTAGTAACTATGAAAATTGTTTATTAACATTAAATCTCACTAGAACACTTATTTACAATGTTTGAAACGCACAGTTTGGAATGCTTATACACACAGGAAACAGACAAAACTAGAACACTTTAAGAAATAAGTAGCAAATGCAAACATTAACACTAGAAAGAGATTCTTAGTTTCAAATATACCTCTTGCCTACCAGGGGACTCCAGAGGCTCCTTTCTGCTACTAAGGCAGAAAGGCACAATAGAATCTAGTTATAGAATTTCTTAGAGGCTTTGAAATATTTACTCACAAAATAGTATCAAGGAGTACCCAAAGCTCAAAGGGAATTCTGTTGGTATCTTGAAGGTCATTGCAGGCAGAGCATGTGGCAGGGTAGAGCAGGCAGAGCAAAAGTAAAAGCAAAAGCAGAGAAGCATGTGGCAGAAGCTTGTTTATTGTATTGCCCAAGTGTAAATGGTCACTGTGGCCACACAAATTCACCAATCAGAAAAGTACTTTGCCAAACCTGACCATATTTGGGGAAGTCAGGAGCTTGTTTTCCCTTATTTGGGAGTAACAAGTCTGGGCAAGTCTTGAACCCTCAAAGTGGGTGTCTCCAAGTCTTTTATCTTCTCCCTGCAGTCTGCTTCCTCCCCACCCTATTCAGGGGGACAGGACCATGGGATCATGCCTGGGCAAGCCAGGACATGTATCTTCCAACAAAAAGAGTCACCAAACACTGGAACAGGCTGCCCAGGGAACTGCTGGAGTCACCATCCCTGGAGATGTTGAAAAGATGTCTGGGTGAGGTGCTTAGGAGGGACATGGTCTAAGGGTTTATGTACAGGGAGGTGTTAGGTTATGGTTGGGCTCAATGATCTTAAGGTCTTTTCCAGCCAGGCAATTATATGATGCTATAATGTCAGCAGGGCAGTGGGCTAGAGGAGCAGAACTGCTGTGAGCAAATGCAGAGTAATTAGACCTCCCTGGACCTAAGTTCTGGTAGGTTTTCTCTGGTAAAATACTGAGATAAACACCTTATCCATTCAGTGTAAGGCTCTTGCTGCCTAGGGTTTCTAACCCTTGTTCACCTGTCATACTTAAAAAACAAAACTAACCTTTTGGCAACTACGTTTGAAAACAGATTGGAAAATCCTTTCCTCTCTATCCTGAAACATCTAGTTCTACTTTGTATACTCCATATGCAACTCTCCCAGCCTCTGGTTATGGAATTACAATAATGAGAGATTTTCTTGTGTTTGAGCTGCTAGTTTTTGTAAAAGATAAGCATTGCTGTACAGTGAAGGGCAATCTAAAGCTGAGCAGCTTGAGAGAAATCTTTGCCAAGATCTGTTGAAGCAACTGGGTTGGACACCTTGCTTAAGTATTAGCTCCCACCTAAAGCCAGTGGTAACTCTTAATGAAATAAGGAGGGTAATTAACATAAACAGATAGAATACAGTTCTCTGTGCTATTTTAACTGGGAGGTAGTTGCATATTGCTGGAAATTTCTTTGTGAGTTAAGGAGGAAAGTAATGTCCAGCTTCAGGAGAACCAGAGGAGTAGGTTTGCAGGAAGGCTGAGTTGCCTGAGTGGGAAGACTCTTCTTTTCAAAAAGGAAGCATAGGAAGGATGGAACTGGGGATGGATTATGCTGCAAGAATTTAGAAATACTGTAGGTATGGCATTAAGAAAAGCAAAGCTTAGGCTGAATGGAGGCAAAGTTGGTTCTGGAGGCTGATAGGGAGATCTTGTAAAAGTACAGTGATACCAGAGGTGAGTGTGGTGATGCAAAGTATGACCAGGAAATGTCAATATACCAGTTCAGACCTCATAAAGACATACGGATCAATTTTATTTTCTATACATACTTTTATGCTGAAGTGTATTAATTAGAGCAGTAACCTTTATGTTTTCAAACCTGTTCTAGCATTACTACACCGAGCAGAAGGCTCCTTTGTGCCAAGCTATTTGTCTACCTTAAGAGTCTGATTGAAATAACCAGGAGGTGCAAACTCCAGCCTGTCACTGCACAAGAGATGTATGTTAACATTGCATTCTTCTGGCTCCCTCAGCTCTATTGTTACAGTAAAGACCATGCAGGAACATTTATCTTACAAAAAAAAGTGGAATTTCAGCTAGGATCAGTTGTCTTTTCAAAAGGCCAACCAGCAGCTTCAAGTAGAGTACCATAATTTTTTGGGGGGGAAAAAATATATATTCCAAGAAGTTTTAAGGCATGAAAAAAATACAGGGTGAATAAAAATCAATAGCAAATGGAGTTTGTCATTTACTCTGTACATGCAGCAGAAGCAGCAGACATATATTTGTGTGTTCTACAATGAGAGCTAAAATTAGCACCTTTTCCACAATAGGGCAGGGGTTCTTTGAAGTCAGGGTATTAAAGGAATTGAATTGATTGAAAAAGAACTTCAAGTGAGGGGGTTTCAGGAGAAGAAAGTCCTGGTATGTGGTTCTGAATCAAGCTTTGTAAAGGTTCCTCCGGAGTCTGGCAACAAGAGTTTGCAGGGAATACCTGAGAAGGATGTGCGATACTGATGCTGCATTTATCCAGAAGACTGGATAAGCACATGAACATTTACAAAATAGTGGAAGTGATGGCAAGTAAACCTAAACCCACTTTCTCAGCAGGTGATGGAATGTTAGATGCTATCTCAGGCTTTTAAAATCCAGTTCAGAAGGAGAGATGTGTGGTCGCTGTATTTTTAAAATGTCATTAACAGGGTTGTTTTAATTTTAGACCTTGCACTGTTTTGGCATTAACACTTGATCATAATGGAAAGCAAAACATGCTCAGATAAAAGTCATGCCTGTCAACCTTAATAGGTTTTCATTAAAAAATGCAGCAGCCTCTTCATTTGCAACTCTGTGTTTTTCCATTGCCCAATTTTTGGCAGCTAAGTATTTGAGAGATGAAAGGAACCTTTTTTCATGCTGATCTCACAAAGAATAATCTTACCAACTCACTCTCTTGTTCAGAGTCATTTTCTGGCATTTCTCCTATGTCATGTTCAAACTCCTCACCTTCAAAGCACAGTAAGAGTTTGCTCTTGGCAGTCTCAGTTCTCATTTATTCTTTTAAATTTTTTTTTTTTCAATCTGTCTTCTCACCTGGAATTCCCTCATCTTTTCTTTGTGCAACAAGTAAACATATTCATTTTCATATCACAGGGAGGTAAGCTTGCTTACATTCATTTTCAAAATGTAAAAAGCTTTTAGAACAATACAAAGCATTACACTTATTTTTTTTATGTTGTTGATGAACCTGCTGGAGCTTTTGATACTTCTAGTAAAAAAACACAGCTCCCTGAAGTCAGGACAGGGCCTCTTATGTTTCAGCACTTTGATAAACCAAATGTTCTAATCTCGTACACTAAGTTGATTAACTTTTTTTTTTTTTTTCAGTGAGTAAACACTTTTGTAAATTAATATATAAAGTGACATTAAAAAGGGCAGATTTGTGACAGCATTTTAAACATGGCCAGTGAAATAGAGCTACTTTACTGGTATTAGTGGTTTAGGCTTAATGCAAAAATGAAGGGAAAGATATCTGTTCTGGTTAGCCATGTTAAGATTAGCAGACAGAATTTCTACTTGTTCCTTACCATTACTCCACAACCTAGTGGTACCACATTAATAATGAAGTCTTTTCTAGGTGTTAGCATTACTGTATAGGGTTATGTAGATATCCTTTTATTTCTTTATAATGTGTGAGGGTTTATGTTAATGTTTTGCAGTGTTGCTTTCTCCAAGATTGCTGCTATGTCCCAATATCTTTGTTGGCTACTACATATGCTGCAGAAACTCCTACCAGCTGTCGTGTGCAGTATGCCTGCCATACCATTTATATAAAGATTACAGCAAGATGGTTTTTGAAGGTTTTGCTGAATGATTTTTTTTTCTTTCTGGTGACTGATAAATGTTACAAGGTTGGGTGGTGCTTCAATTAATAGGACAGATTTTTGAATAACAGTTGAAGTTATTGAAGCATTATTTGTTCATAGAAGGACATAAAAAGGTGAGTGGCATCTCTAGCTGCCTTTATTATGCTATCAGGAAATAAACGAATTCTGCATTTACTGAAATTTCTGTTTCATTTAGACTAGGAGCTCAGAATGCCACACATCTTACTTGTGTACTTAGTTGTTTGGCATTTTAAACAGTTGCATATATCACTTTTGATAGGCAGAGTAAATGCTAGATAACTTTATTAGGAGGACAAGTATGAATTCAGACAGCAACAAAAGTATACCCAAAAAGTGGTATGTTTCCAGTTTGTGGAAAATAAAATTAAGAGTAAAAAGGGAAGGCTGCACAGCAGGTGGGTAAGAATGTATAGGAAGAATTTAGCTCTTATGTCTATATTTTGGTAGTTTTCAAAAGGTTTTGGTTGTTGTTTCTTTTTTTCTTCTGTACTTTTATGTTCATATAGCATACAAGAAAAGAAAGTGATATTTAAGACTCTATGTTGGCACACGGAAGTTGTCACATTTCCTGTAATATTGACTGGGAAAAATGAGGCTTCTTGCTGAACACACAAGTACTATCTAGCAATTAGGTATTTTGAACAGTCAAACAGTTCTGTATTCTGAGGTTCAGTGGAATAGGTACCTTAGAAAACTACTTAAGCCATTATGTCTGCATCTTTAATCTGGTCTTTGACAGGCTCTTGACCCTCAGATTCTTCATCCTATGTGTTTTGGGGTTTTTTTGTTTGTTTGGTTGGTTTTAAATTTTTTTTTCCACTACATTTTTGCATCTCAGAATTATTCAGGGATACACAGCTATTACTGACAGTTTGGACTAGCAAGTACCACTACCTGGTCTCACAGTTTTACTGCTTCTCTAGATGTATGCTTGCCCAAGAGGAGTGAGTGTTTTCCTTCTTGGATTATGCAGTATTCTGATTTTAGAAATTGTAGGTGATAGTACATGAAAACAGAGTGCAGTGATAGAAGAATTTAAGTGGAACAGAATGAAATTGTACTGCATATCAACTTGACATGCTTAAAGAGATCTGCATTGTTGTGCAATGGCACTGGGACAAGAAAAATCCAATTTTATGGAGACATCACATTCCAGCAGATTATAACATACCAAGAGAAAACCAAGGGGGATTATAGCATTTTCAAACTGACCAGGTTAGTGTTACAAGAGTAGATCTTTAAAGAAAATAGTTACTTTTGGAAAGAAGAACTTTATATAAACTTAGCTCTAAACAGTACACAGTACAAAGTTTTATTTAGATTCTTACAGTGATCTAGGGTTTTTTTCAAAACAAAATAATTTTATAGTAAACAATCAGAAGTCCTTTAAAGACTTGGAATAAAATGGAATGAAATTATCTTCTATGTATTGACTTTCCTTTTCAAAATTGGTGGGTGTACAAACCCAAATTTTCTTCTGCATCTTAAAAGTTACCTTCTAAGTTTTTCCTGTGACAGCGCAGTTTCTGTGCCGCAGGTACTGCACAGAAAGGGGCTGAGCTAACTGCCTTTTGAAAGCTTTGTAAATGTCCCTTTCCAACCTTCCATTTTATGATTGCTTGGGCCCTAAGGCAACATTTTAAAATTCCTTTCATTCTCCTGTATTCCACCTTCTAATTTCAAAACAATTTTGTGGGAGAGAGTTACTCGTATTAAACAACTTCATATTTATTTCTTGACATCAGACAAGAAGAAATGCCTAAATGGTTTCTACTAAAAGCCTTTAAGACAGAGGATGCAAAAAGGGCTTTCATGAGCTGCCTACTTTAAGTAGGTCCTTGATAGTTTACCTCAAAAGAAATGTGAAAACTCTTTACATGAGGACAGGAGCAGCTCTCTTATTGCAAAATGAGCCTGTGCTGTGAAGTTCTGCAAGTTAACAGGAGCAAAGTTTGTAGAATCATAGAATGCTTTGGGTTGGAAGGCTCCTTTCAAGGGCATCTAGTCCACCCCTCCTGTGATAAGCAGGGACATCTTTAACTGCATCAGATTGCTCAGAACCAGTGCAGCTTGACTGTTTCCAGGGGTGGGGCATTTACCACCTCTTTAGGTAACCTGTTTCAGTGTTTCCCCACCCTCATTGTAAAAACTCTCTTCCTTATATCTACGTTAATTCTACTCTCTTTTAGTCTGAAGCCATTAGCCTTGGCCCTGTTGTGGTGGGCCCTGCTAAAAAGACTGTTCCCATCTTTCGTATAGGCCTTCCTGTAAGTACTGAAAAGCTACCTTAAGGTCTCCCCATAGCCTTCTCTTCTCCAGGCTGAACACCTCCAACTCTCTCAGCCTTTTCTCATAGGAGAGGTGTTCTAGCCATCTGATAATTTGTGGTTCTTCTCTGGACCCACTTCAACAGGTCCATGTCACAGTTAAGTTAACAAATATATGATTTTAAAACCTGGTCTCTTTAGTCAGGTCAATAACATGGCTAGCTAGTTTCCTCTCAATGCACAACTCTGTGTCAAGCTGTGACTAACTATATTTGAATATGACATTTCAAAACAACTACATTTTTTTCACTGTTTTGAGTCAAATGTTTGTGTGCTGAGTAAATGAAATTTAGTACAACTGTATGATCAGAAACTAGTAGAAGTGAATGTTCTTAAGCTCTGTCTCAAAATATGCAAAAATTTAAGTTGTAGTATAGAAGGACAAAGGAGGCTGAAACCAAGAAAATGAAGCAAGGCAGATTAGATGGCTTTAAACTAAAGCTTTAAAACAGATACTGGAGCCAGCAAGATGGAAGACACATGAGAAAAAAATAGGTGTGAAATGGGATGTTCTTACATGTAGGACATGACAGCTTTGGTAGACACCAAAGAAGGCAAGAAAGCAAAAATCCCTATTTAAAAAAAATAAAAAAGGCTGCATTTGAAAGATTAGCATTAAGGCAGCAGCATGAAAGAGAATGGACTGAAAGATTAGAAATATCAATATTGTCATTCAAAAGCTTTGAGTCTCATGAACCCTCAGGTAGACCTTGTACCTATTGGAGAATGTACACATAAATAGCTCTCTCAACCCAAACCTGCCTTTCAGACAAGTTGGCTGCAACATATTAACAAGGTCCTTTCCTTATGTAAAGGCAATTTTTATTGGCAACCAAGTATGTCTTATGATACTGGTCCTTTTAGGGGTTTAAAAAAAAAAAAAAGGGTAGATTGATAAAAACACCTTTGTAGTACTAGACTCGTACTTACAGTTAGCATGTAATTGGAGATTTATCACAAGTTTCTCAACTTGTCCCGTTTTCAGAAGGGGTAGGAAGGAAGAGATGGGGAACTACAGGCCAGTCAGTCTCACCTCTGTGCCTGGTAAGATCATGGAGCAGATCCTCCTAAAGGCCCTACTGAGACAGGACAATAGTGAAGAGGTGACTGGGTCCAATCAGCATGTCTTCACCAAGGGCACATCCTGGTGGCCTTCTATGAACAGGTCACCACATCAATAGATGAGAGGCGAGCAACTGATGTCATTTACCTGGACCTGAGCAAAGCCTTTGACACTGTCCTGCACCACATCCTGGTCTCCAACCTGGTGAAACAGGGGTTTGATGGGTGGACCACTAGATGGATAAAGAACTGGCTTGGTGGCTGCACCCAAAGAGTGGCTGCCAATGGGTCCATGTCCAAGTGGAAGCCAGTGAGAAGCAGAGTCCGTCAGGGATCAGTCCTGGGACCAGTCTTGTTCAACATCTTTGTGGGTGCGACATGGACAGAGGCATCGAGTGCACTCTCTGCAAGTTTGCTGATGACACCAAGCTGTGGGGTGCAGCAGACATGCTGGGGGGCAGGGATGCCATCCAGAGGGACCGGGACAGGCTGGAGAGGTGGGCACAAGCCAACCTCATGAGGTTCAACAAGGCCAAGAGCAAGGTCCTGCATCTGGGTCGAGGCAATTTCAAGCCGTAAGTACAGGTTGGGCAGTGGCTGGCTGGAGAGCAGCCCTGAGGAGAGGGACTTGGGGATGCTGGTGGACAAGAAGCTCAACATGAGCCAGCAGTATGCACTTGCAGCCCAGAAAGCCAACCAGATCCTGGGCTGCATCAGGAGAATTGTGACCAGCAGGTCGAGGGAGGTGATTCTTCCCCTCTATTCTGCTATGCTGAGACGCTCCACCTGGAGTACTGCATCCAGTTCTGGAGCCCCTATTACAAGAGGGATGTGAACATGCTGAATAGTGTCCAGAGAAGGTCCACGAAGAGGATCAGAGGGCTGGAGCACCTCTGCTATGAGGACAGACTGAAAGAGTTGAGGCTATTCAGTCTGGAGAAGAGGAGGATCTCAGGTGACCTTCTTGTGGCCTTCCAGTATCTGCCAGGGGCCTACAGAAAGGCTGGGGAGGGACTTTTTAGGCTCTCAGGTAGTGACAGGACTAGGAGGAATGGAGCAAAGGTGGAGGTGGGGAGATTCAGACTGGATGTGAGGAGGAAGTTCTTTACCATGAGAGTGGTGAGAGCCTGGAATGGGTTGCCCAGGGGGATGGTTGAGGCCACTTCCCTGGAGGTGTTTTTAAGGTTCTGTCCAGCCTGATTTAGGGTAGGGTGTCCCTGGGCATGGCAGGGGAGTTGGATCTAGATGATCCTTTTGGTCCCTTCCAACCCTGACTGATTCTGTGGTTATTAATGTTGACTTTTAGTTTGATTTAGCAGCTGCAAAGAAAGAAAATAAAAAGATAGGTGAAGGAAAATAAGAAACTTGCAAATAACTGATGATCATTAAAGATCCTCTTATGCATCAACATTATAGTAACTTCTAGTTTTAATTTTTTTTGTGGAGAAAGAAAGAAGTGGTTTTTGAAAGCTAGGCATTAAAACTGCTGCTGAGGTGTCCAAACAGGCCAGCTTTTCTGGGGGCTGATAGCACTGTGCTTGTAGACAGTTTCATAAAACTTTCCATCTTTCCTACTGCTACCATAAACAATAATTCTGTAAAAAGACAACTTCCTGACCTCTCGAAAACATCCAGTGTCTGAGAAGCTTCAGCAGGTGAGAAAAGCATAGATATTCTGGCTAGATTCAACTGGTTCATAGGGAACACCAGACACGCCACAGTCTCAAAGCTGGAGAACAGGGAATGCCTCACTTGCTTGGGTGACAACCAGCAGCACTGCATCTGGAAAAACTTGGGAAAAAAAGAGCTACAAAAGACCTAGAACCTTTTCCATTCATTTCTTGGGAAGGGATTTACTGTTTTTGCTGCTTTACCTTATGCTGGTTCTCCAAGTGCAGTTAAATTATACAATGAGCACTGCTTAATGCCAGCATAAGCATATTTACATTTGGGGTTCTGCCGCAGAGAGTCCTTATTGAAAGGAAATCAGGTCTCATATTTCTGTGCAGACTAAGTTTCTCTTGGCTAAAAGTCATGAAACATACACACAGTTGCATATTGTCCATTAAAAAATAAAAGTTTGATGTAATGTGACTGAAGACAAAGTAGTAAGTGAAGAAAGCTTGTGAGTGAGTGATGTAGGTTTTTAAGACAAAGTATCTTAGTTGGGAGGAGAAATGTGAGGGACTTAAAGCTCATGTGTGAATACATGTGCATTTAAAAAAAAAAGTGAAGCAGTTTGTTTTGATATTATAATATATTACCAATTTTATTTTCTTTAAAGGTATCTGGCATGTGAAATGTGTGTATATCCACAGCTTAGTTAAAAATTAATGTAAACAAATTGTGCGTCAGCAGTAGCAATAGAAGTTCTAATACTGTAGCATAAAATTCTAAAAAATCTATTTCATGTGCAGTCTTTCTCAGTTTTATATTTTAATTTTTCTAAAATGGTTTTTGTCTGAGTATTTTGTGCGTGTTGCTTTCTTAAATAGCTGGCAGGGTAAATGGCAGCTGTAAACCTAAGGGTAGTCTGCAGAGTTTTTCTTCCAAAGCCTTTCATATTTAGCCAAGTGAAAGACACAGAGAAAATGTAAACTCCTGCTCAGCATATCCTTGTGGCCTCTCCTGGTGAACAGCGAGAGAGGCTAAAGCCACCCAAGGCTGTTAACCACAACAGCCCGGAAGGCGCCATCTGTGAGCTGTGGCTCCCAGTTTGGTCGGAGGAGAAGAAACGTGAAAGTGGCGCTCAAAGTCTCTTGATACCATACCTCTGAGAACAGTGCTCCCCATTGCATCCACTCCTCCTCATTTCATCCTTCCCCCAAGACAGAAGGAAAAGGCTGCCACTTAAACTTCTCTTCCAAGTCATTTAACCATTTCTCCTTAATCCCTGGCAGTCTGACTGAGAATTAAGCGTGTGTTATGCTGAACTTTGTTCTGTGTGAAATGATGGATTTGAACCATTTTTATTTAATGTGGAAAACAAGCTTAGCAGAAACTCAGCGTACACATGGGGAAATGAACTTCCTGTAAAATATCAACAGATGTTTGTACATTGGAGTGAAGATTTGTTCATGGGAGGCTTTGTAGTAAACTGCACAAATGCATTATTGAGTTCTAATAATTAAATGATGGCTGATAAGTCTGCTCACTTTGACATGATCTGCCACACTGTCACTCCTGGTTTGTCATGGTTTTGTTTGTTTTTAAATTATTTTTCTCTGCCACTGTATTTTATACACACAGCTTATATCAAAGTTTTTTCTTAACGTGGGGACATAGCTTTTTCCTGAGACAACAGGGTGGTTCCTGGGAGAACTCCAGCTATTCCCTTCAGTGCAAGAGAGATGCGTATGTTGTCTAGGAGCCATAACTGCTTGGGACCAAGTAATTCTTTGGTTCATAATCATTGAAGGGCTGTATATTTTTGTTGTTGTTGTTGATTTATTTGTTACTGGGGTGGAAACAGGCAAGCAAGCAGTGTTTCTTGTGTTGATGTGTTTCTTGCTTTCAGCATGCCCACTCTCCCCACAAGGTCTCTCTGCACTTGTCATTAATAACATCTACACAGACTGCTTCTTCCATGAACTCTGGAGAGAGCACATAGGACTAAAAAATATGCAGAATATTTTTTTATTTTGTCCATTGTGACCATGAATTTCCCCCTCAATCAGCTGGGACCCACAGATTCTCTAGCTGATGTCTTAGTCTTTTTCCATATCCAGGTTTGTACAGAGCATGCCAGAGTATGATGTTTACATTCCGCACTGATGGAGTTAAGAGTGATCATAAAGAAAAAGTGTTCCCTTCAGCCTGAAGATCACCAGGTCTCGTGAATGAGTGCATGGATCCTGCTAATATAATAGTTTTAGTACTCATCCCAATTGCAGTAGAAAGAATTGTCATTTTTCCTGTATTCATATATAAATCATACTCATCTGTGCTTTTGTATATACATGATTTTACTTTGACTGTTTGGTATAAGAGGAATAAAATTATTAAATAATTATTAAATAGTTAAGATATTATTTACCCATAAGTTGAGTTAGTCATCCTTTCATAAAACCGTACACAAAAATTAGATCTATACAGGCAAATGAGATTATCTTGAAAGACAAAATTTGAAATGTTAAATGTGAGATAAATTATCAAGCACTCTGTCTTCTGACAAATGAGATACACTTGAAGAGGTAATTAATCCTTTCTGCAAATTCATTTGCATTTTTTGTGTACCTCTTGAAATGTTCACCTTCAGTGCATATAAGGGAGGGTAACACACTATTACATTGTAATCTTTCTGATGTGTATTTAAGAGCAGCACATATAGTTTTCAGATATTACAGAGGATTCAAGTGAGGATATTCACCTTCAACGGCTTTTTTTTCCCAGTAATTATTTTTAGCTGTGCTTTTAAATAAATTAGTTGAGAGTTGTTTCAGGATTTAATATTTCACCTTTATTAAAGTGAGCTTTGTGTTTTAAGCTGCAAACCAGCTCTCTTATGGCCTCTTCCTTACCATCATGTGCCTGTGAAATAAATGAATAATAAAGGTCGTGTAGGAAATTTGTTCTAGTTCTTTATTTTCTTGCAGCATTTTCGTGTTAGATCTCTCAAGTGGTCAGGATACTTTCCAGTCTGGTTTTTGCTTAAATGTTTAGGATTAGTGAATTAGGTAAAGTTTAACTTTTTTTTTTTTTTTTGTCTCTCTTTTGTCTAGCAAAGTTTTAGCATTACCAATGATCGTAATGAAATTTAGGGGAATGATAAGATGTTTGGATAAAATCAGTAGAATTACTGCAATAAAATAATTTTATTTTGTGTAATTTTACTTCTCAATTTTATGGGTTTTCATTCATAGTCTTGCAAAGAATGTAATATGAATTCTATTTAACAATACTCATCTAATTCTGATGATTTTTTTTTTCTTCTTTAGGGTGTACCTCAGTTACCGTGTGCCAAAGCGTTGTATAACTATGAGGGAAAAGAACCTGGAGATCTTAAATTTAGTAAAGGAGATATCATCATTTTGCGTCGACAGGTGGATGAAAATTGGTATCATGGAGAAGTCAATGGCATCCATGGCTTTTTTCCTACTAATTTTGTTCAAATTATTAAACCTTTACCTCAACCTCCACCTCAGTGCAAAGCACTTTATGACTTTGAAGTAAAAGACAAGGAAGCAGATAAAGACTGTTTGCCATTCTCAAAGGTAAATAAAAAATACATTTATTGCTTTCTTCTATCAGTTTAATTCATTTGGGTTAGAAATAATAATACTGTTCTATAGTAATTTACTTTTTTTAAATGAAAAATACACACAAATATGATAAGGGCAAATTATTCTGCAGGTGTTTTCCCTGTGTTGATTAGTTTTGTCTTCCTTCTCTTCCTAAATTACATATGATTTCTCTGAGATTTTATTTTTTTAATTATTTTTTTCATAATTGTAAGTAGTAATGCTCATAATTCATGAGAAATAACCAATCTTACAAATTAAAAGTGCTCCCATCTTTTCAGGAAACACTCATTTTAAACTGTTGAAGTTGGTTCTACTTTCAGCTTTGCATTTAGTAAGCAGCAATTTTAGGACAACTGGATACAAGACACAAAGTATTGCTGAACTTTGTAATTCTATAATATTACTAATTGCCCTTTGGAAAATAGGATGTTTGTTCATATATTGGTTCTGTTGTAATTAATTTTCTTTCTTGCAAGGCACATAATGATACAGAGTTTCAACTGGAATTATAACTGTTCCTTTTTTCTCTGTTTCTGATTCTTCACTTTATCAAATTGCACAAAAATCTTGCAAGTTCGAATTTAAGCTAATCACTTTCTACTCTTATCTATTAAAAGGATGGCTAAAATTCTAGAAAGGGAAGATAATGTTTGGGTGGACAATGGTTATTTACATCTTTAACTAAACTTGTTAGCAAACTGGGCAAGAGGTTGATGGTTTTTTGGGTTTTGTTTGGTTTTAGGTTTTGTTTCCTTTTTTTTTCCTTTTTAATCTTACCTGAGTTAATGTACGTTTCCAAATATTTTAACTTTCATATGAAACAATGACAATATCTCAGAGCAATGTTTAATGTACACATAAGTCCTTTTTTTATGTAGCATTCTCAAAACCATCTCTTAACCAAATACTCCATGTACATGTGAAAGAAATCATATCTCTTACCAATGTTCTTTAGTACTAAAGTAGAAAAGCAGAATCTAGGGGAAATTAAGTAATGGATCAGTTGAAAACGAAAAGGTTTGCAGTTCTGTTGGTTAATGCCAAGGACTTAAGGGGGGGGCTGATGAATACCATGGACTGAACATGGTAGGATGTCTGGCACTAAGGACAAAGTCAGATGCCTGAGATTAGTTGTGGGCTGTTAGCTGGATTCTGACCAAATAGGAAAAGAAATAGCTTGAAGCAACTTCATCCTCTAAAGCAGTGTGTTCGTTACAGAGAGGCTTCTCTGTGGTTCTTGACCATTTACTGCCTTTTATGATTGTCTGTGTCTTATGAAGGGAAATTAAATTAGAAGTTTAATTAGAGTTGGGAGACATAATTGCTGCGTGTTCACACAGGATGATGTTCTGACTGTAATTCGCCGTGTGGATGAAAACTGGGCAGAAGGAATGCTGGCTGACAAGATAGGAATCTTTCCAATTTCATATGTTGAGGTGAGTGAAGTTTGATACTCCATAAGGTTGTGCCTGTTGTGTATTGAATTTTCTAAAATGATAAATAATAGTACTGGTGATAACCTGAGATATAAATAATTTTGGACCTAAAATAACCAGAGATACAAATAATCTGAGACCTAAAATAAGATCTGCGTGCTTAGTTTGGAAAAGTCAATGAGCTCAACAGCTGAACCAGTGATTTTATTTAGCTGTTTAATATCTATTTTCAATGAATGGAATTGGAATGCTAGTACTTGGAGGTAGTCACTGTGTTTTTCTGTTAATACTGGAGTCATGCAATTAATCACAAACCACATGACCATAGAATGAAGACAGTCAGCAAATCAAATAAATAGTTATCTTTGCACTGGTCATGATACCTGCCTCTTGAAACCAAATTAGCACAATTAGAAAGTCAAAGAACATAGACTTTTGCAGCCAGCAGACTTGCAGGTTTGTTTTTTTCCAGTATATACTATACTGAAACATGGTGTGGTGAAGAGCAGTGAGAGATGCAGAAAATTATCAGCTTGAGTTTTGAAACATCTTTTCTGAGATGAATATGCCTCTCTTGTTCTGAAGTATACACAGACAATTGATACAACAATGATACATCAAATCATTCTTACTTGTATTATTAAAGACGTCAAAGAGGAGAAGTAATTACTATTTTTAAGGTATTGTACATATGACATTTTTTGTCACTTCCCAATCCTGTAATTATTGTCTATTTTTGTTACAGTGACAGAAATAACCTTGCCTTGTGTACATTAATCCACGTCCTTTTAAAATGTGCAACTTCTAACCTGGAGGAACATATTATGATTAAGTGTTTGCTAGTCTACTATATTCTTTGGTATGGCTTTCACTTATTAAATTTGTGGTAATGATAAAAGCTAAGACAAAACATTTTGAGATTAATTTTAATGCCAATTGGTTTTAAAGTATAGTTTTCATAGTTAACTGGCTGACAAACTATTATGTCTTTATATATAGACACACAGCACTGCAAAATAATTACTTCTCACTGCAAATGAAAACTAAATGGTGCAAATACTGCAAAAAATAGAACTTAATTTCCTTAAAAGTATTAAAACCAAACAAGCCCTCTAGTCTAGCTACAGTAAGTCCTGTTTAACACATCTAAATGATTAGAGTTTACACCAATGGAATTTAAATCTGTTGCTTTGAAAGCAGGTCAAACAGCTTCTTGTGCAGTGACAAAATAAAATGTGGCAAGTCTAGAAATTGTGTATTTAAGTTCACAGACCTCACGTTTATCTCTGTTCAAAACAAAGAAAGATTAAGCACAGCTAAAGAGATGATAATTATATTCTGTCTATGTAGAATACAGTTCTGGGTACAACATACATTTCTTAGATCTAAAACTGACATTTTGATATAGTTTAACACTTCATAAACACACTGCTAATCTGCAAAGTACTTAAATTTTTACAGATATTCAGCATTTGTACGGAAAAAAAAGGAAAAAATAGGGAAAATAATCACGTGTCAATCAAAATGTCATTAGAAAATAATGATGGGGGGGGTGGGGATGTCTTAATCCAAGTCCTCTAGGTTTATTTATAAACAATATTATAGGGGGGGGAAAAACACCCAAATCATTGAAAGTGTACACTGTAGTAGAATTTTAAATTCTCTTTTTATATGACTACATCCATCAGTTAACAGGACATTTTAATCAAGGGTATCATAAGATTTTATGTACCCAGTGTGTCAGGTTGGAGGGTTTTATTAGGACCTCCTCTTGTACCGAATAGGAGTGTTTCAAAACGCATTTATTTTTTTAAGTTTCTGTGCATTTTGGATTAGATTTTAGAGTGAATTTCTAGAATTATCTTTTTAACACTGTGCTTTCTACACTGTTCTTTCTTAGTCCCTGTTAGGTGATGTGGTCTGATTTAATATGCCCAGGGGGGGAAAAAAAAAAAAGTGTCTTTTGCAATAATACTCAGAAGAATAAGATAAAATCTTTCATGGAATAATTTCTCTGTATTTTGACTGTTTTGCCTGACTAGAACTTAGAACAGAAAATGTATACAGAAAGTGAATGCTATTTATTGAGCCATACTGAGTAGAATTCTTGATTTTGTGTAAAAAAAATATGATCTGAAAAACTTCAGTACAGACCTATTCCATTAGTTTCAGAAATTCTTATGAATGTAGCTTTGCACGATTGTTATCTAGTCAAAATTCATGAGATCATTCTTCAGTGGGTTTGAACGAGATATATTTGTTCTGAAACCTTAATTGCAAAGCTGAATTTAGGTTTCTAAGCTATTACATGTCTTCCAGGATCATGTTTAGCAAAAATAGAGATGTCAGATAAGGACAGTATTTGTTTGCCTTAGTTTCACTTCTTATGTGATCCTTGGTTTCCATTATATGTGAAAGTGAGCTGCTGTCTAGGACCTGGAATTTGACTATTGTTGACAGTATGGAAAAGTAACTCCTTGATGTATGGGGATGTATTAAAATTAAGTAAATAAGTTTTGCCTGAGTGTGACTAGAAAGATTGCTTCAGGGAGAAGATGGTGTTTTCCCTTAATTTCAGACAGTTATATTTGAGTTTTAATTTTCTATGTGAGAGCAAGGAATGCCTGAATTAATTTGTAAAATAAGTGCACAACTACAAGGTACCTTGAATAGGTCTTGCATGGTAATCTGCTTGATAATGTCTGAAGACAGCAGCAAGCAGGAGGAAATGTATCTGCTACTCCCCTGCTGCAGTGCTGAGAGTGGGTGCAAATGGTCACTTCTGTCTTGCCCTGTTTGGGAGGTTCTATTGCCTGGGGTTTGGTGTAAAGGCAGAATTGGATTTCAGGCTGCATCTTACAGCAAAGGTTTTGTTGAATGGGAAAAACGAGTAAGTGTGAATACAAGAGTGAGGTAAAAAAGCGCTTTTTTTTCAAATACATCTGTTCAGAAAAACGACTGGCATAGAAAATGTGGAAATAGATAAAGGGGCATTTGTTGCAGAAAGGAATGGTGTATTCAAACACCTCACAGTATTCCCATGGTGACCTTGAATGGTTGCTAGCTGTTTCCGTGGAGAATGCACGCAACTTCACATCGGTGTTCTATGATAAAATAACGTTGTTTTCACTGATTTGTTAAAACTATGTTATCTATAAATTTAAAATCTAAGAAACAGATTTTAAATGTATCTAAAGAATGAACTTGCAATTGGAAAAAGGTATGTGGTTATGTTTTCTGCACTGTACAAGTGGTACAAAATTATTTTGTTCATATGATCCATGTCCAATATGATCAGGAATTAAAATTAATTTACTGTGAATTTGGTAATTGCTCTCATCCAATAAAATACCAAGGGATGCTAACAGGAATGCCTTCAAGACACAAGGTGTAGGCTTATACAGTACAAACAAAATGAGGTTTAAAGTTAAATGAACAGTCAACTTTATAGTACAGATATTTTTAGATGGCGAGGCCAAAGACCCCTGTAAATTATTTTGACTTCTAGATAACATAGGTTGCAGATATTGCAGAGTTAATCCATGTCAGGGCAAGAGCGTAATGTGCTTCCTTGATTGAAATTTTGCCTCTGATTGGTTGTCCACACCAGCCCAACAGTAAGCGTTGAGTTTTCAGTGAAAAACTTGGGAGTTTGTAATGATTGATTTGTAGAGTAGGTCAGTATATTGCAATTTTAAATTCCATGGTTTAACTTCTATTATAAATAACAGGAATTTTTTGTGGTTGTTATATTCAGGTGATTTTTATTAATAAATAAATAACAATGCGCTGTTATCTTTTATAGTTTAACACCGCAGCCAAACAACTGATAGAATTGGACAAGCCCTCAGGTTCTGCTGCTGACTCTGGAGAAGGTACCTCTGGGGCAGCCCACAACAATTCAACCCAGAAGCACACTGACACTAAGAAAAACACCAAAAAACGGCACTCTTTTACCTCCCTCACAATGTCCAACAAGTCTTCACAGTCTTCTCAGAATCGCCATTCAATGGAAATTAGTCCTCCTGTCCTCATCAGCTCCAGCAACCCAACTGCAGCAGCCCGCATAAGCGAGCTGACAGGACTGTCCTGTAGTGCCCCTTCTCAGGTACTTACATGAAATCAAATATAAATAATGTGCAATTTAAAAAATAATTCTAAAGGCTTCTGATCTTGCAGATTACTTTAAATTATTAGTTTTCTGTAATTAATATAAATAATGTTTATGGTGTTTGTTTTTCAAGGTAAGAGCATTTAAGGAAAACATTTTATGCAACGTTAGTGAATATATTTGGTATCATAAGCAATTAAAAAAAATTCCATAGTTGTTAATTGCTTAAGCACCTCAAAGATTTTTGTTAAACTCTGGAAACTAGAAACTGGAGTGATTTAATTTCCTGGCTTTTTTTCTAAATTGAATATAGCGTTGGATATAATAAAGCATGTGCAAATATAAAGTGAATGCAATTTGAAAACTGTGTGCATTCCAGAAATATATGATACTAATTTACTTATGATAAGTAAAAACATTTATCTGGCTTTTATGCATTTGTTCATCCTTTGTTTCCTCAAAGTTTTAAATTACAAGCTACACTAGGTTGTGAACAATTGTCTGTTTCACATAGATACTAAATTTTGGGACAAGAGGTAGTTTTGGAGACTAAGAGGTGTTGGTGTCATTTTACATGAGCTGCTACTGCTGATTTTGACCATGAAGCTAACAGCTGTGTCAAAATCAGCTGTTCTTGAACTGTTCAGAAATGACTTTCTGGTTTTCTTCTTGGCTTTGCCAGGTTCATATTGGTACTACAGGGCTGATTGTGACTCCACCCCCCAGCAGCCCAGTCACAACAGGGCCTTCATTTACCTTCCCCTCAGAAATCAACTACCAAGGTGCTCTTGGTGTAAGTACTGTTTAAAAAAAACCTCAGCCTTCCCATTTATCTTTGCTCTGTACAGTCTTTCCCCCCCCCCAACCCCTGCCGTCTGATATGCTGATTTGAATGGGTTTTATGATGTCATTGTGATGCACAATGCTGTAAGTTGAACTCTGGCAAAACCACTATTGATAGAATAATTTTCATTCTGTCAAGCATATCCATTTCTCAAGCTGTCCTCTGTATTTCTCTGTAGTAAACACAAGTACATAAGAAGCCCTTCCAGAATAGCATTTCTTTTGAGCACAAATAAGGAAGAGATTTTGCTGGGGCAGAGGTTAGGGGAAACAAGCAAGATTTTACAAAAAAACATCAACTTGAGGCTACAACTGACAGATAATTTCTGTCTTTCTTACTCTGCTTTCTCCTAATTAAGTAAGGTTAAGTTGTGTATATATTTGTGACAGATAAAGAAACTTAGCATGTCTAGATTAGATTCTTGGATATCAGTATGAAAAATTGTTGCAGATTAACATCTTTTAAAGGAAGGAACACATTTTGTTGCTGTTTCCTTTGAACAAGGAAAATGGTGTTGTCTTTAAAAAGTGCAGGATTTCATGACAAAAGCAATTGAAATTCTTTCTTTTGCCAAGCTTGTGTTGGAGAAGCTTTGGAATGTCTTATATCATACTGCGCTTATCAGAGCCTGACTGCAATAAAAATTGCGGATAACATTTTCGAAGATCTTCAAGGGCACTTATCACAGGAATTCTCAAAGTTTAATTCTTGTATTGAGTCCAACAATTGTGCCCATAACCTTTGGAGGGAGGGCACAGTTCTACAATGAATCTCCACTTAGTTACAGAACAAAACAACCTGAGCAAACCACCCCCCCCTCGCCAAAGTTTTATCTTGTGTAGGTGCCTAACTATCTTTGCAAGTCTTTAAAGCAAGTAAAAGACAATGAATAGCCTTGCTGCTAAATTTATCAGGGTTTGAACTTGGGGCACTTAGATAATTTTGAATATTTGTCTGCAAAATTGAAGGCAGTCCTGTCTGTCTTTTATTACCAACTTCCAGTTGAGTAAATGCCTAGATTTGTTTTGGTTGCAGATGACAGATTGCATTTTGACAGCTTTTGTTAGGACTCTTTTAATGTTGTTTAGTCCTTAAAATTAGGATGGTATAATTGTCCGAATAATCTGCTGCACTTAAGAAGGCTGTGCAGCAAGCCCTGGAGTGTTGGTGGAGGGGGAATTTATTAAAATTCCACAAGGACATGTGTAGGAGTCCTACATCTAGGGAGGATTAAACCCATATACCAGTACAGTCAGGAGCTGACCTGATGGAAAACAGTTCCACAGAGAGGACCTGGGAATCCTGGTGGTCATGTTAACCACAAGCCTGCAGTATGCCCTCATGGCAAAGCAGACCAGTAGTATTCTGGAATGCATTACGAAAAGTGTGGTGAGCAGATCGAAGGAGCTTCTCCTACTTTGCCCCAGTGAGGCCACATCTGGAGTATTGTATCCAGTTCCATACAGGGAACAACTGGAGAGAATCTGAGAGAGCTACGAAGATGATGAGGGCACTGAAGCGTCACTCTTACAAGGAGAGGTTGAGAGACCTGGGGCTGCTTAGCCTGGAGAAGATAAGACTGAGAGGGGATCTTCTCAATGCTTACAAATATCTGAATGTCAAATGTCAAGAGGATGGGGCTCACCTCTTTTCAGTGGTGCCCAGTGATAGGACAAGAGACACCCGGCACAAACTAGAACACAGAAATATTCACCTAAACATAAGGAAGAACTTTCTCTTGATGATGATAGAGCACTGGAACAGGCTTCCCAGAAAGACTCGCCTTCTCTGGAGACTTTCAGTACCTGCCTGGATGCAATCCTGAGCAACGTGCTCTAGGTCAACCTGCTTTGGCAGGGAGATTGGACTAGATTATCTTCAGAGGTCACTTCCAACCCCTACCATTCTGTGCCCTGCCATTCTGGCATGGGAAGCACGGTGCAAAACTGGGTACAATCCTGCACAGTCTTTTTTAGTGATGAAAATATTAATGCTGTGACTATTCTATCATATTGGAACATTTATGTTTTGAGAATTTTCATCTCTTCTTTTGTCCTGAGTGTAGCACAAAGGTTATATTCAGCGAAATATCCATTGTGATGCTGCAAATTCATCATTATTGATTTAGTAATTGCCCTCATCCAAGTAGATATATTTGACATTGTTTGTTCTTCAGACAGATGACCTTATCTATGGCTATGCAGACAGTGTGCTTTTGCCCTGCCTTACTAAGCATTGCAGGAAGCAATGTGATAATGCTGTTTCTTTCATCACTGACCACTTCAATCTGTCTTGCTCTTTCATGTATGCTAATTTGGAACCACTTAATATTTAGATTTATATTTTAGCGTAACAGAGTGGTTGAGGTTGAAAGGGACCTCTGGAGGTCATCTAGTGTAACCTCCCTGCTCACCCAGGGCCACCTAGAACCAGTTGCCAGAATGGTATCATCTGAGCTCTCACAACTTCTCTGGGAAACCTGTGACAGTGCTGAGTCATGTTTCAGTTTGTGTTTCATTCAGCACCACTGAAAAGAGCTTGGCCTCATCGTCTTTGTACCTTCCCTTCATGTATTCATATACATTGATGAGATCCCCTGAGCCTTCTGCAGGCTGAACAGTCCCAGTTCTCCTAGTCTTTTCTTGGGAGTCATGCTCCAGTCCCTTTATTATCTTCATGGCACTTTGATGGAATAAGGATGTCCATATGTCTTTTGTACTGGGAAGCCCTGAACTTGACACAGAACTCTGGGTTTGACCTCACCACTGCTGAGGAGAGGGGAAGGATCACCCTTCTAATGAAGCCCAGGATACCACTACCCTTCTTTGTCACAAGGACACATTGTTGGCTCATGAGGTACACATCTAACAGTAGAAATAATTAGCTGTTTGTGTATTAATCCAGGTTATCTTTTATACTTCTTTCATCTTGTCCTTCAGAAAAAACTGTGAGAACTGAGCAAACAAAATGAGATTTGGTATCATTTGTGCTGTTAGACATAACATAAGTCTAGATAACATACATTCTGCAAACACTGAATAATTGATTTGATTTATGTCTGAGATACACTTTAAAGAGGATGGGGTGGGCAGGACTCAGCATAATTTCAGAAGTTCTGTCAGAATTTGCCTTACTTTTTTCTCTCTCGGTAACAAACACTTGGTTTGTTACTAAGTTCTTTATTTGATGCCAACATGGAAAAATACTGTATTTTGGTGCTAGTGCAAAGTTATTAAGCCACCTCGGGTGCTTTAGTTGCATTAGCTTGTTCAAAATCAATCTCACCATTGGTGCCCACAGGAATTAAATTACAGTGTTAAATGCAGCATGGAGTGAAACTCCTGCCACATGATTGTCTTGTACCCTGGCGTACTACCGTCTCTTTGTGATAAACATGTTCCTGGTTGTGTTTCCAATTAAGCATGTAATTCCCATTAGAGTCTGAATTATTCTCTGCCACCCTCTTCAAAAGTCGATAACCTTCTGTACATAGTGTTCTGTTTCCTACTGACATTTTTTTTTTTGCGCAACTAAAATACAAGCTGGTAGTTCAGGCTACAGTCAGGTTGCTCCTCTGCTATTATAGGTGATACTAGATGATGATGGAGCTCATAGTTATAAAGTGTGTCTTTTATGTCCACTTTGCTCATTGCCTCAAACACTTGTTTTAATTTTAGAAATAACACTTCTGATAGGTCAAGATAGAAAGTGATGTTCTTCTCTCTCAGGATATTGCTCTTCTTGGAAATACCTGCCTGACATTCTGAGCATTAATTTTAATTGTACTGTGTTGAATATCAGAGTAGTCAGCTTGAGTCCTTTTGTATTTTTGCCTTTAAGTATAAATTCCTGCTTCTTACTGTAGCTTTTTCTTAATTTTGGAATATTAAGCAAATGACAAGGAAGTTGGATTGAAGGAGGGAGTGTTTCTCTTTAGCATGAAGATAGTTTAATTGAATCGTTTTCCTGTCAGTCGTTTTGGTGTTTATAACACTACTTAAAGTAATTGACAACACTGTTTAAAGTAATTGACTGTTCTTTGAGAGCAAACAATCTATGCAACTTTTACTTCATGCCAAACTCAGATTATAGGTAAAATAAGAAATCAGAGAATGAGTGTAATATCCCATTAGTGAAGAAAAGTATATATTCCTTTATTATAATCCTGAATTTATGTATCTTTGCTACATTTTTCTGTCCTGAACCTGATCAAAGAAAAGCTAGTGTCTTCTTTTTATGTTGTTAAGAGGATATGTTTTGATCTCTCTTGGGTAGCAAGTTTCTTTAAAACACTTGAGATTAATTCACAGCCCAAACAAGCCTGTGGGTCTTTTATCTGATGCATATGTAGGGTCACATTTTAGTTTGCCATGTTATTTTTGTGAAATATTTCTGTAGTTTAAAAAAAAATCAACTGTGTTAATTTGTTTTGTCTGTAATAATCTTTTGTAGATGCAATGTATTACTAAACAGTGTATGAAGCGATTTGCAAACTGACAGTCAAAATTGATGCAAATGAAACCTGGGACTGAAAGTGCTTTTGCAAAGTGACCAAATGCACTATGTGCTGCTAGTATCACTCAAGCAGATACTAACTTGAGTTCAGAAAACCTGTCATAATTGATTTAAAGCTTTTAATTTACAGTAGAAGTTCTTTAGCTAGCAGCATTAGTTCTTGTTTTATGTTTTGAAGTTTGATTCTTTGAAAATGATGAAGACTTTGTCTATGAACTGAGACAAACTTCTCACAGCTGAGGCTTTTGACTATGATATTATCACTTAGATCATTCTCTGGAACTTCAAACCACAACTTTCCCCTTAGTGGTAGAATTAATTGATTTACTGTTCTTGGCTACTGGCATTTTTGAACTTTGTTAGGTGGTTAGTATTTGAAGTTCTTTACAAAATACAGATAACATACCCAGTTCAGTAGTGAAAACGTGCACTTAACAATTATGTAAGACTCATTTACTTCAGAGGCAATTCTCAGATGTAATTTATAAGGTAGTTATCTAATGGAGGAGATCAAGTTACCATATATTTTACTGAAAAAGGCTTTTAAGTGTGTGATTTGAACCAGGATATGGGAAAAACAGGTAAAATACACCACAGCAAAGGTAGGGTAACGTTCAAAAGCAGCAGAAGGAAAACACAGTGTAATAACAGAAAACTTACCTTCCTTTCATTCTGCCTTTACAGTCTCTTGAGAAGTTAAAAGTATTTTGGACTGCAATCAACCTAGATATCTGTATTGGTGCTTCAGCAGGTTGGATATGTTGACTTTAAAATGGTGTCTTAGTAGGTACACTTAACCAGCAGAAATACTTGGGCTAGGCTTGGATGATTTACATCCACTTACATGCAGAAGGTTTTAAAAATTATAAAATTCCCATCTTTTTTCTACTCCTATTCTCTGCCTCCCACCCCATACATACACACACACAATAAAAAAAAAAGACCCTCTATGTTATAGCATATAAGGTAGTCTGAATTGTTAATGAGGCCAAAGCTTTGAAATTGATAGTATACTGATGACATTTAGCTGCCTTTCTTCATGTAGTTCCTACTAATTCAGTAAGGAGGAGGCTTAAATAACCATTGGAGTTCTAAGAACAAAAGTTCAACTTTTTCTGAGAAGGGGAAGCAGCTGAGAGAAATTATGGGACGTTGTATGAGAGGCCTGTTCTTTATAACATTTATTTATAGTTTAGGAATTTTGTTAAACATGAGCTTTCATTTGTTAGCCCTCAGGATGTTGCAAGTCATACTTTTTTTTTTTCCTAGATCTTGTGGGAGCAAAGACAGAAAATTACTTATTTTTGTTTTTTCCCACTGCTGTGCCTTTTGTGAGCTGATTATTGATCTTCAGTTGACTGGTATGGGAATGCAGCCTAATTAAACTCAGCAACATGTATGTGTTTCTACAGCATAAATCTAGGTACTATTTGAAGATTTCACATAAATAATCACACGATACACTGTTTCTTCCAGTTAAAAAATCACTTACTTGCTGTTTTGAAACTGTACTTCTCTGAGAAGCAGTTGCAGAAACATTTGATTTTTCTCCCTCAGCTAGGTAAAATAAAAATAATTAATTGTATATGCATATTTTAGTAAATCATGGAAAAGGCTGAGGTTCTCAACGAATTCTTTACCACAGTCTTCACTGCTAAGGCCTCCAGCCACATTCCTGGAGTCATGAAAGATAATGGCAGGGACTGGAAGTTTAGATCAGGTTCATGATCACCTGAAGAACTTGAAAGTGTTCAAGTCCATGGGACCCGATGGGATACACACATGAGTACTGAGAGAACTGGCAGATGAGGTTGCTAAACCCCTCTCTATTATATTCTAAAAGTCCTGGCAGTCTGGCGAAGTCCACACTGACTGGAAAAGGGGAAACATAACTCCCATTTTCAAAAAGGGCAGGAAGGAAGAGCTGGAGAACTACAGGCTAGTCAGTCTCACTTCTGTGCCTGGTATGATCATGGAGCAGATTCTCCTGGAGGCACTACTGAGACATGAGAGTAGCAAAGAGGTGATTGGGTTCAATGAGCATAGCTTCACCAAGGGCAGATCCTGCCTGACAAACCTGGTGGCCTTCTATGAACAGGTCATAACATTAATAGATGAGGGGCGAGCAACTGATGTAATTTACCTGGACCTGAGCAAAGCCTTTGACACTGTCCTGCACCACATCCTGGTCTCCAAGCTGGTGACACTTGGGTTTGATAGGTGGACCACTAGATGGATAAAGAACTGGCTTGATGGCCGCACCCAAAGAGTGGCTTTCAATGGGTCCATGTCCCAGTGGAGGCCAGTGAGAAGCAGAGTCCGTCAGGGATCAGTCCTGGGACCAGTCTTGTTCAACACCTTTGTGGGTGCGACATGGACAGAGGCATTGAGTGCTCCTTCAGCAAGTTTGCTGATAACACCAAGCTGTGTGGTGCAGCAGACACGCTGGAGGGAAGGGATGCCATCCAGAGAGACCTGGACAGGCTGGAGAGTTGGACACAAGCCAACCTCATGAGGTTCAACAAGGCCAAGAGCAAGGTCCTGCATTTGGTTTGAGGCAATCCCAAGCACAAATAGAAGCTGGGCAGTGGCTGGCTGGAGAGTAGCTCTGAGGAGAGGGACTTGCGGGTGCTGGTGGATGAGAAGCTCAACATGAGCCAGCAGTATGCACTTGCAGCCCAGAAAGCCAACCAGATCCTGGGCTGCATCAGGAGAAGTGTGACCAGCAGGTCGAGGGAGGTGATTCTCCCCCTCTATTCTGCTATGCTGAGACGCCCCACCTGGAGTACTGCATCCAGTTCTGGAGCCCCTATTACAAGAGGGATGTGGACATGCTGAATAGTGTCCAGAGAAGGTCCATGAGGATGATCAGAGGGCTGGAGCACCTCTGCTATGAGGACAGACTGAAAGAGTTGGGGCTGTTCAGTCCGGAGAAGAGGAGGATCTCAGGTGACCTTCTTGTGGCCTTCCAGTATCTGAAAGGTGCCTACAGGAAAGCTGGGAGGGACTTTTTAGGCTCTCAGGTAGTGACAGGACTAGGAGGAATGGAGCAAAGGTGGAGGTGGGGAGATTCAGACTGGATGTGAGGAGGAAGTTCTTTACCATGAGAGTGGTGAGAGCCTGGAATGGGTTGCCCAGGGGGATGGTTGGGGCCCCATCCCTGGAGGTGTTTAAGGCCTGGGTGGATGAGGCTTCGTCCAGCCTGATTTAGGGTAGGGTGTCCCTGGGCATGGCAGGGGAGTTGGATCTAGATGATCCTTGTGGTCCCTTCCAACCCTGACTGATTCTATGATTCTCTATGAGGCTTGCCTGTATTCTTTCCAATGTTAAGTGTGGAAACCATCAAAACCAGCTTGTGCTCTGGAGACAGGTATGTTTATCAATCGCTAAAACAACGGTTACATGCCAGAAAACTTCTTGAAAACTTGGCTAGAACATTTGGATTTATTTTACCAAGTTGTAGCAGTGTGAGCTGAGGAGTGTCTAAAGCCTATTTGGGTAGTTTATTTAGGTTTCTGAGAACTTGCCAAGTGTTTAGGAGTTTAATTGGGCTGTGGCTCACTGCAGGTTTCATTACCATACTAATAGACATGGGGAGGGGAGCAAAATCTGAATAAAGCAGAATAAAACAGAGCTGTGAAGGTGCCTTTCTTACAGCTAAAAATTCTATGTATATTGTGTATTCAAATGAATAAAATACAATGCCCAGCATTTATATCTTTAGAAGGTGCAGGAAGTGTGGAATCATGACAACCCTGATGTTGTGCATGAATAGGTTTAATTATAAAGATTTGCAGTTAATCATCTCCTAATGTGGATTTACATTTTCTACCATGAATAAAGAAATCTATATGCCTGAAGAAAGATTTAAATTTATATTCTTCAGGCAGGTGGTCTAAAACTTAGATTCTCATGTTCAACTTGGATTCAGCAGAGACATTTGTTGAAGCTGGCTGGGAGGAGGAAATAACTTCTGCTGTAAAGCAGCTGGAAAATAAATGTTGGCATTTTTAAAAAAAAGAGCTGGATGATGATGTAGAATGGGAAGAAAATGCAGATTATATTATTGTAAATACCTCAACTGTTAGTATCAATGCTCACCATGATGTTTCTCCAGAAGGTCATGTCTGCTTTGTGTTAGCTACAGGGGGCCTATTTGGTCTTAGGAGATCATTAATGTCCAATCAGAAAGATCTCACAATAAACCATGCAATTTATATCTCGATTAAGCATAAAAAGCTTGACTGAAAAATTAGAAGAGTTAATCAGTTTTCTCTGGATTTGAAAGCTTTTAATCTTGCAGTTCTTTGTGGTGTCTTCACAGCATAAGACTAGTTCAGAGAGTTGTCCTTTTATTAATACTTTCAGAAAATGCAGCAAGGTAATAATCACACAGTGTAACTTATTTTCCACTTTTAGAAGTAGGCTGTTTGAGTGGAATTAAAATGACTTTAAATTATGTCATTTCCAAATTGATAATGCCATGCTGTGCATTTATAAGCTGGCATGCTGGAAGAGCCAGGCAATACTTCAGGACATTTTGTTGATTTATATTTTCCTTGGGTGTTTTTTCAACCTGAAGTGGCAGTGATTTAGAGTTTTGTTTTAACATTAAGGGGTTGTGTTAAATTCAAGATCACATTGAAACGAATTCACTCTTTCATGTAAAAGGTTGGAGGTTTTTTATTACTTTTTGAGTGTGTTGTAACACAAATAATTATTTTTGGAAAGGGGTAAGGAAAAGTTCTCTTTTTGTGAGAGGCTTTTCCCAGGAGTGTCAGTACACAAGATCCTAAAGAATTGTTTGAGGCTTTACAGCACAGAAGGTAACAATTGCTCCATTGATTCTGAAAAGGCATAGAAGCCTGTAGGCAGGACCTCCATTACAATCTGCCTGTAAAGAAGCTGTGCCTCTTTACTGGGGTGTTTGTTAAAGATTACTAATCTTGATAATACTGAATTTCAAAAGCTAACTCTTCAAACTAGAAGAACAGGAGAAAGGGGTAACAATAGCTCAGTGGCTATGGTCTCATATTGTGCTTGCTTTTGTAACCCATACATCAAAAGAAAATTTCCCCAGAAGGGGTGTTTTTGGGTGCAGTGCTGCTGAATTGTATATTATGTTTCAGCTCTAGGTTATAAAAAAATCGTGTTTTGAAGTACAGTCAGCAGTAGGATGCAAAATGTACCTCCTGGAAGGCTTCTAAATTTGTGTTGAGTCCTATCATAATGATGCTGTAATTAGAAACAATGCTTTCCCTTTTTCCTGTGCTGAAAAATTGCTGTTATTTGCTTAATGAGCTGCTGAGACTTCAAGGTTTTAAACTGGAGAAAGAAAAATACAGATCAATCTGGCTCTCTGGTTATATCACGCCAGTAGGTAAAGTAATAGTGAACTTAACTGGTTTTCCCAGTTCCCTAGAATGTCATACGTCTTTTTGCAGCTGATTCAACTCATCAAACAATATTTATCATCTGTCACTATTTTTTTTTTTTTTGTCTTAAAAAATCAGAATATGAATCCACCACTTCCACCACCACCTCTCTTGTCTGCTGCAGTCATTGCCTCAGCCTCTTCTGGTCCTCAGTCTGCATGTGTAATGCAAAGGTCTACATCAGGATCAGCTGACCAAATGGCACATTTGCGACCACAAACACGTCCAAGCGTGTAAGTAAAATTGAAACTTCATCAGTCAAAAACAGAAATGGGATTGGTAACTCTGTATATACTTGTATCATGCCAGCTAGCTATGTTGTCCTAGAACTCCCAGAAGCCCAAGCATACAACTCTGACCAAAACCAGCAAAAGCACACTTAAAGGTGATATCCCCAAATAGCCTTTGTACTAATGAGCTGCTGCTGTGTGTATAAAGGACTCACTTCAAAAACACGGTTATGCAGAAGGTGCCTCCATTGTAAGGACACGGAACTGCTGAAGCAGGTCCAGAGAAGCGTTTTGAGGATGATCAAAGGGGCTAGAGCACCTTTCCTGTGAGGACAGGCTGTGAAAGTTGGGGTTGTTCGGCCTGGAGAAAATGCAGCTCTGGGGAGACTGTATAGCTACCCTCCAGTACCAAAAGGAGGCCTACAAGAAAGCTGGGAAGGGACTTTTTACAAGGGCTTTTAGAGATAGGATGAGAGGGAATGGATTTAAGCTTGAGGAGGGTAAATTTAGACTAGATACTAGAAGGAAATTCTTTACAGTGAGAGTGGCGAGACACTGGAACAGGTTGCCAGAGGAGGTTGTGGATGCCCACTATATGGAGGTGTTCAAGGCCTTGGGCAAGCTGGTCTAGTGGGTGTCCCTGCCCATGGTGTGGCAGTTGGAACTAGATGATATTTAAGATCACTTCCAACTCAACCTATTCTGTGCATCTGTGAAGATGATTGAATCCTGAATTAGCAATGAAGACTGTAACTTACACGTATCAAATAGTGGAGTGAATTATTTCAGTGTTTTCTGTTACATATGGTGTGAAAAGGCTATTCTCATGCAGAGTAACTTATACCAAAACACAGATAGTGCTGTATTTCATTGAGGCTGTTATGCTAGCATGTCATTGTCAGACTGCTTGTCTAGGTTGTAATTCAAATTTGATTGAAGAGTATACAGTTCACTTAATTAGACATCAATTTGGATTGAAGGCAGAAAGCTGCTAATTAGCATTATGTCTTCATACTTGTAATACAACCAAATGAACGTACTCCTTCTGGCTGAAAATACTATATATATTAACATATTCTGCTACAAGTTCACCGTGAGCTAGCAACCTGCCTTTGTGGCCAAGAAGGTCAGCAGTATTCTGATGTGCATTAAAAAGAGTGTGGCCAGCAGCACAAGGGAGGTTCTCCTCCCCCTTTGATGTGTCCTGGTGAGGCTGCTGGAGTATTGTGTCCAGTTCTGGGCTCCACAGTTCAGTGATCTACTGGAGAGGGTCCAGTGGAGGACCATGAGAACAATTGTGAGGAGAAGTTGAGAGACCCAGTGTTGCATAGTCTGGAGAAGACTGATCCTACCAATCCTTGTCTAGAGAGGCGATGGAGTTCCTTTCTTTGGACATTTTGAAAATCCACCTGGAAGTGATCCTTTGCAACCTACCTCAGACATACCTGCATTAGCAGGAAGGTTGGACTAGATTATCTCCAGAGGTCCCTTCCAACCCCTAGCATTCTATGATTCAATAAAAATCTTTCCATTTGAGAACTTCTTTGTGTGCAGCTTGGAGTGGCTAAACCATCTCATGGGACATGTCTGAGTCATCACTTTTGCTGTGTCTTTATCTTACCACCAGGTTTCCTTGCACTCCAAAAGAGCACCCTTCTTGTGAAGCAGGTGCATTTGGATTTGGACTGGTTCTTTGGTGTCAAGCATTTTAACACTGTTTCTTACGGATTATTGTGCTTAGTGTATTTAATCAAGTTTCCATCTCATTTATTCACATCCTCCACCTTCAAAGGGTTGCTCTGTATGAGGGTGCTAGTGAAATTTGAAACGATTTAACTAAAAGGGAAGTTAATGAACACCAATTAAAGAACATCAGTTGCTTTCCCATAAGAGCCTTCAGTATGTGACTTTGTAGCTCATCCCTAAATCATGTACCAGTGAAGCTTTTTGTTGGAGTGTGTCATATGCTGCCTTTAAAGCATGTTTTGGACTTGCTTTGCCAGGTACCTATACTACTTTCAAAGCAGTTTTGCAGGTAATGCAAAGCTTACTGTCTGAACATCAAGGGACAAAAATGTAATGCAAACAAGAGAAGCATCTACTTAATGGCGTCACTGCTGTGTGCAAGAGACAATTTTGACAAAATAAAGTTTTTGTAAAGCCACTTTTTTACCTCCAGGATAACAAGGGGAGTAGGAAAAACTCACATTGCTAGTAATTGTGGGTCCTTTTTCAAGGATATGCACTACACTAATTACATTATACACTAATTGGCTGCCTCATGAAAAAGACATTCTTTTTGAGAAAATGTGGTATATTAGAGTGCTAATTCACATTGATCTGGGTCCATAATTATAAGCACTTTGTATATATAACACTTCAAAGAGTTTTCTTATGTTCCAACTGTGGCAGGTAAGGGAAGAGCTGCTAGCTACCTTACCTGTAGATTTCAAGTTCTACCTTACCTGTAGATTTCAAGTTCTAGTAATATACCTTTTCCTTATTTTTTTGGCACTGCAGTTGCACAGGAAGATTTCAGTTTTGCAGTTTGGAAAGTCATTCTAATAGTAATCTATCACTTCCATCTAACAGAACTTCTCTGTGCTCCCCACCCCTCAAAAAAACCCCACCAAACTTGCCACAAATTGTAAGAGATACTAGAAGCAGTTGTATGAGGAGAGAAATGGAATATGCTAGGATCTGTGGTTGGAAAAAACACCTATTTAATTAATTCTACTAAATTAAGAAAACAGAAATTCTTATGAGAAGTGTTGTGCGTTCAGGTGCAGTTAGGAGAACATTTTTAGTAGTCATTGTTGCCCTTAATATTGCCTTAACTTCTGTTTGAATTTAACAGTATGGTGTATATAAAAGGAAGCACTTCAAAAATACAGAAGGTGCCCGAGCACAAGGGCCTGTGCCATGCCTTCTCATCTCTGACTTAAATCTTTGCCGGCAAACACAGGTAATGTTTGAAATTGGTTTAGGTTTATCAAGTGCACCTACTTTCCTGTCTTTTAGGTATATTGCTATATACCCTTACACTCCTCGAAAAGAAGATGAACTGGAACTGCGGAAGGGAGAAATGTTCTTAGTGTTTGAACGCTGCCAAGATGGCTGGTTCAAGGGAACTTCCATGCACACGAGCAAGATTGGTGTTTTTCCTGGAAATTATGTGGCTCCAGTTACAAGGTACATTTTTACACAAGTATCGAAAATGTTTATCGAGTTTCAAGTCCAGAATTATTCTGGTTTTGTCTTTAATGCTAAATTTGGATAATAGAAGAGCTGTAGGTTTTAGTAGCTAGCTGAGTTTTCAGTTGCATTTTAGTGTTCTGATTTTGATTTTGGCAGGACCGTGACAAATGCATCACAAACGAAAGTTCCCATGTCTACTGCTGGCCAAACGGCCCGAGTGGTCACTATGGTCAGCCCTTCCACTGCTGGTGGAACATCGCAGAAGCTCCAGGGGAATGGTGTGGCAGTGAACTCCAGCACAGTACCCACAGCTGTGGTTTCTGCAGCGCATATCCAAACTAGTCCGCAAACCAAGGTCATTATGCATGTGACAGGACAGATGACAGTCAACCAGGCTCGCAATGCAGTTCGAACAGGTAAAAAATAAATAAAGTGGGGTTTATGTGTGGTAGATAAACTGTAGACAAGCTGAGTAAATGGCTATAGTATGTGTAAATATGTGCTGGGGGTGTTTTTAAGACACTTTACGTTTGTTTTTTTTTTAAGTTGAATGCTTTCTTAAATGACAATACATCTCTGAATGGGTGAGTCTTTTACTTTTCTCTAAGCAATTCTATATTTACATACTCATACTGTTGGGAATTTATATGCAAGTATTTTAGGTAGATTTTTTTTTTTGTTTGTTTTGTTTTGTTTTGTTTTCATTCCAGCAGTATCTAGTATGAGGACATTCTTTAAACTTCCTCAATCATATGCAATTCATACAGTACTAATAGTGATAAAGAGCATCTGAGTCATATCTTTATTTTTAACTTGTTGACTGCATAACACCTATAGATTGCTCTAATTTAGCATTTACTTTTAAATTATCTCCAAACATCTTTGATGACCTCTAGCATTCATTCCTTCTTCCTTTTCAGGTCTCTGGCTCAGGGTTGGTTCTTAGGCATTCAATTTTTTTTCTCTATTCTTGATTGCAATATCTTGCAGCTTTGACTCTGAAACATTAAGGCTACACTGGCTTCAAGATCCATATGATCTATGTCATCAAATTCTCTATTTCTAACAGGTTTAACTCTGCCTTTACTGTCATGGGCAGGCCACATCATAGTGAAACATGCCTTCTTGTTATTTAAACCCAGATAAAAAAAGATTGATAGTGGAGCTTTTGTTTACTAAATCCATGCACTCCTCTGTGGATTTGCCAGGCTAGAAACATACCACACAACTGAAGACTAATCTATTCCAGTTGCTCCTAGGGCATCAAAAGAAAAGTGAAAATAAGTAAATACTTAATTTCAAACTCTCCCAGTGTTCCCTCTTTCAGCATTGAGTTTGGTGCCTGAGGTCTCTTGACTGAGTAGTGACAAAAAAGTTTTTTAAATAATGAGATTCTTATTGGCAAAGCAGAAGAGAAAGCAAAAGATGCAAACGGTATTATCTGTAAAGCTACTGTGGCCTCCAAAAGCATTTCTGTCCCTGCACCTCTGCTCTGCTGTTCAAGATGAATTAGTGTATAGTTTCATTCAGCTGGAAAACAAGACAATGTACTTTCCATCAACTTCTCAGGTCCAAATTGAAAAAAAAATGAAAGCAACTACACTCTTCACAGAGAGCTTGACATTGTATTGTAAAGGTGTACTGTTGAATCAGAAATACAGATCTGTCTCTTACAGGATTTGAGAACTCAATCCATAATGACTGCTTAATGTTAAAAAGTTACAGAGAACTTTGTAGTCAGCATGTGAAGTGTAATCATCTTGAGCTTTCCCTTGCACCTTTGCTGAGTGTTACTATGTTGATGAGGCTCCACAGATTAGTATTGCATTTTGCAGGGCTGTTCATCAGTTTCATTTTAACTCAGGATTTCAAGGATCTTTCTTCAAATGATCTTAATGAGAGATTGCTCAGTATCACCCTTGCTGAGGCAGGGTATGCTTTCTTCATTTCATTAAAGGATTAACCTTATGAAAGTAGGATAACTTGCAACATTTTTCTTGTAGATTCCATCAGGAATAAGAAAACAAAACCAGAAAGCTGTTCCATGCTTATACTTCATTCATTGCATGTAAGCATAGAGATATCTTGAAGAACAGCAGCTCCTTGTAAGAAAACTTGCCTTTGTCTAATCAACAACAGGCAGTAGTAGTAATTTTTTTTTGCAGAAAATCTTGCAGTACTCTCCTTATCTTCCTTTTTGAAATGTTCGTCGTACTCAGATGAGAAAGGGTCTGCTATGGGGGAAGAGGTTATGTATGAAAAAATACACTGCATTTAGTGGTGCTTTGTTTTTAAGAAAGAAATTGTGATTCTTACTGTAGATACTGTAATTGTATATAATACTGTGGGACTGTTATATCAAATGATTGAACTTTTGGCAGGCTTCTCTATGATACTGCTGATGTAATCTAACCAAATTACCAGGGGAATTTGTAGAGAGCAAAATAGAGAGTAAGTGCTGGAGGCTTGATTCCAGGATATCACTTATAGCAAGCCTAAAACTCTTAATTAGTATCTGAAAGTCAGAATGAATTGACACATGAGATGTGAATGCATCAAGCTAGAGAGGTGACCCCACTATAAGTACTAAGTTTGAGAGTATTTGAAGGAAAGATGTTTTTAAGCACTGAGATGCTGTATTTTGACTCCTATTTTTTGGCTAAGTTGTCTGCACTTCATACCACTCAGTGCTTTTGGATCATTCCAACAACTTGGGTATGGTTGATACATGATAGCAATGTTGTTTCTTGGATAGGATAAATTAGTTGATGAAGAAATCTGTGCTTTGCAGCTAGGCTGCAGCACATGTTAGTATAGTCAACCCTGTCCTATTCTACAACTCTCAATGTTCCTTTTATTTCACAGGGGTATGTGAAAATGCACTTCTACATTGAAACATCCCAAAAGGCAACAACTTACCTATTTTCAGAGAAACCACTCATAGAAGTAATTGCCACTGTACTTACTGTTTGAAAGACCCACTGTTGTGGATTTTGTGAATAATTGAGAGAAAACAATCCAATTATATTTTTAGCAGCTTTATAAGAAGTGTTTCTTCTTACTTTATGTGCTCTGACAACTACACAGCATATTAAAAGGAAAAAAAAAAAGTTCAAGTCAGTATTTGTGAACTGAAATGCAATCTCCACTTTTCATCTCTATCTGTATGTGAAGCATTTGACTTGGCAGTTTGGATTTCTCCACAGTAGTTGGAGTGGTGTTACTCTTCTATTGCATACTGATGCAAGTAGGGTAGCAGTTTACTTCTTTATTCTGGTAAGATAAATTTGATGCTGTATGAGATGTAATTATATGGAAAAATGGAATCTCTGAAGGTAGGAAGGGAAGCTTCTTTGGACTGATTATCCACCAAACAGTGATGGTACCTCTGTCTTGTGCAAAGATGAACTTTCATGTTTTATTCTTTTGTTCTAGTTGCCGCACACAGTCAAGAGAGACCTACGGCAGCCGTCACACCCATACAAGCACAGAATCCAACATGCCTTATTCCTGCAGCTGTGATCATTCCACACCACTCTGTTGCCTCCCAGCAGCTCCAGCCCCAGCTTCCAAATACAGCTTCTTACGTCACAGCTGTGAATGTGAACCGTTCAGCCATGCCACTGGCATGTGCAGCAGCTTCTTTGAATTCTCCCAACATTACTGCACCGTCCTTGGAGGGAGATCTTAGTGGAAGAACTGTAAACACTCACCCTGGAGCTCCTGCATCTCCAGAGAATGCTTTAGCAACTGGTGGAAATGCTGCTGTCAGTAAAGCAGACAAGGATAGCAAGGTGGGTAGAGAATAAAATAGTTCCCTTGATTTCCTCTCAATTTCTTCATGCAAGAGATCCGTTTAATGAATGGCAGCATTGTAAGGTTTTAAAGACTAAGCCTGAAACTCAAGACAGCCATTTTGTGACTACAGGTATGGCAAATTTATTATTTGCCGTACAAAAATAATTTAGAATAAATAAAATACAGAACACACCTGGGAGAAAGGTTAAAATAGGGAAGTAACTTCATGTTTTAAGGAGGAAAAAAAAAAAAACAAAAGAATGGATAAAGTTCAGACAAATTATAGATTGACTTAAGGATTGTTTTAAGGATTTTGTTTTTCTTAAACTTGCAGTCAATTTCCTGAATACTTTAGAAAGTTGAATGGTTAGCAAATGTTATCAGTAACTGTTAACTAATAAGACTAATAAAAAAACCCCCCACAAACAAACAAAAAAAGACTGAAAAAACCTGAACAAAAACCAAGCCAAATATATTCCTAGACTTTCAAAAAGCCTTTGATACTGTTCCCCACAAGATTCTCGTAGACAAACTCATGGCTTGGATGAGCACACTGTCTCCTGGATAAAGCAGTGGCTGGACAGGAGGGCCTGGAGAGTGGCGGACAACGGAGTTAAATCCGGTTGGTGGCCAGTCACTAGTGGTGTTCCTCAGGGATCTGTGTTGGGACCACTTCTTTTTAACATCTTTATTGACCACCTTGATTCAGGCATAGAGAGTGTCATCAGTAAGCTTGCAGATGATACCAAGTTAGGTGGCAGTGTTGATTTGAAGGAGGGTAGAAAGGCTCTTCAGAGGGACTTGGATAGGCTAGACCAATGGGCCAACATTAATGGGATGAGTTTCAACAAGGCCACATGCCAGGTCCTGCACTATGGTCAGAATAACCCCAAGTAGTACAGGCTTGGGGTGGTGTGGCTGGAGAGCTGCCTGACAGAAAGAGATCTGGGGGTTGTAATAGACAAGCAGATGGATATGAGCCAGCAGTGTGCCCAGGCGGCCAAGAATGCCAATGGCATCTTGGCTTGTATTAAAAATGCTGTGGCCGATAGGAATAAGGGGGTGATTGTCCCCTTTGATGAGGCCACACCTCGAGTATTGTGTTCAGTTTGGGGCACTGCAATACAAGAGAGATGTGGAGGTGCTGGAGCGGGTCCAGTGAAGGGCAATGAAGCTGGTGAAGGGCCTGGAGAATAAATCTTACAAGAAGCAACCGAGGGAGCTGGGGCTGATTAGTTTGGAAAAGAGGCAGCTGATGGGAGACCTCATTGCTGTCTACAAGTACCTGAAGGGACATTGTGGAGAGGCTGCTGTTGGTCTCTTGTCACAGGTAGTTGGAGACAGAACAAGGGGGAATTGTCTCAAGCTGAGACTCTAATGCAAAAAAAAAAAAAAAAAAGTAGATTTTATACTAGGAAAAAGGTTTAGATTAGATATTAGGAAGAATTTTTTCACTGAAAGAGTGGTCAGATCCTGGAATGAGTTGCCCAGGGTGATAGTTGAATCACTGACTGTGGATGTGTTTAAGAGTCACTTGGATTTGGTGCTTAGGGATATGATTTAAGGTGAATCTCGTAGAGTAGGATTATAGGTTGGACTTGGTGATCCTGAGGGGCTTTTCCAACCTGCATGTTTCTGTAAAACAAAACAAAAAGAAAACCAATTCCAAACAAACAAAAACCAGCAATCTCACACATTACATTTCAGAGACATAAAAAGTTCAGTCTGACAAAATCGGTACTTTTTAGGTTACCTTCCATATTAAGCAGGCATGTCCTGAGATTATAACAGGCATGTCACCAGCAATGCTTATTGGACATAATTGTAAATTGTAAATGTGGATCAGTAGAGTGTGTAGTGATTGTGCTTTCCTTCTATTTGAATCATCCTGCTCTCATTCTCACCATGCAACAAGCCATGTGACTGTTACACTGCAGGCAGAAGCATTCCGCCAGCTTTCTAACTGCCTTTGTGTTACAATTGTGGTGTAGTTAGAATTTTTCTTCTTCTGACAACTTTATTTTCTTATCAAATGTTTTAGGTTTTACCTTACTACCTCATTCACATGCACTTTGTAATGAAGCTTATGAGGGTTTCGATCATAGGCTGTATACTAATCTCATCCATTTCTTAATTACATTTTTTAAATTGCTTTAGCCATAGCCAACAAAGTCAGACTGAGGTGACTTTAGGTAGAGTTTAGAAAACTTATGTATGGTTTGAAGGTAAGGATGCTAACTTTACTTGGACCGTGTTAATTTCTTTGAGTTTCTTTTCTTTTCCCGTTTGCTAGACAGCAGTTCTTTGCTGAAATAGCTTTAAGAAGGACAGAGGATTTTTCATTCATAGTTCACTGATTCCACTGCATCGCAGCTGTAATAAATATCTCACATTGCTCATACTTTTTTTTTTTTTTTTTTTTTGGGCCGTGGTTAAATAGCTTGTTTTTGTCTCCGGGGCTTACAATCTGACACCTCTCCTAATCTCTAAATTCACTCAGTCAAAGGGTTGGTAAGAAAATCACTGCCACACCCTTTTTTAAAAAAAGACAAGACACACAAAAGCTACTTAATAATTCTCTTCAGGGTAAGTAATAGTCTTCAGTGATTCCTGCCTGGACAAGCTAAAAAGAATGTTTACAATCCTCCCCTCTAGCAGAACAGCAAAACACAATGCATTCCTCTTGTGGCAAATTTCTGTTAAATCATGACTGTCTCCCCTTATTGAGGGAGGATAAGTAAAAGACACTTATCTAAACAGCAGCCTCCAGGGCAGACTTTTCTCCCTGCATGGTTTAAAATTACTTTTCATGCCTTCCTAGAAATTTCTATGCTAACAAAATACTTTATTTCGTAGATTTTCATTGTGGGAATCCAACTCCTCACTCCTTTTTCTAGACAACTTTTGGGCTAGTAACATCAGTTTTTATAGTAAGCCTCAGCTAACTTAGCTAAGGACTTAGCTGATTTATAGTCTAAATGCCTTATTGTTTTTCTCATTAAAATTTTAATAATTATATTTCTGTTACAATATGCATAATTATCTTTAGTAATTTGTACAGTCTCAAATATGTCCTCATAATTTACCGCTTGGGTCCTCTCTGATCATGATGGCATCCACCAAGAGGAAGTGTTCAGAGACTTTTGTTCTAAAATGAGACACTGCTTTTGGTTTACAGAAAGAAAAAAAAGGTTTGCTGAAACTGCTTTCTGGAGCATCTGCTAAACGCAAGCCCCGATTGTCACCTCCAGCATCACCAACGCTGGAGACTGAGCAAGCAGCTGCAGAGTTAGCCCTGCAAGGTGCAGTGGGGCCAGAACTCCCATCAGCTGGAAGTCACAGCAAAGCTGGGTCTTGTCCCACTGACAGTGAGGTCTCTGGGCTGGCACAGGAGCCACTGCATCGGAAAACAACTTCCCTGGATTCATCTATTCCAGTAGTACCACCACCTCGGCAGCCTTGCTCATCCCTGGGTCCAGTTCTGAATGAATCCAGGCCTCTTGTCTGTGAAAGGTAAATTATCCTATGCACCTACACTCAGGCAAACTACGAAAAGAATCCACTCTCATACATGCAGTGTACAACAGAACTGCTTCAAAATGCTGAGATTTTATAGCAAGATAAACCCCACTTTTTAACGATGCTTTATATGCTTATCAACCAAAGCTCTTGTTTATCTCTGTTATTTTGAGGTTTTGTAAGGAATAGACAGTCAAATATGGCGATTGCACCTTTGAGTGAGTTTAATATGTGATTTTTTTCAGCTGTTGCAAAGATACTTTTACTACCCAAATGCACCATTACTGTGTGTTCCACATAGCAAGCTCTAGGGCAACCTCTCCATCTCAGCTAGTGAGCCTGAAAAGCTCATAGTTGTCTGGACTCTGAATCTGCCAGGCAGTTGCTTTGAAGTTCTGTGACTTTTCTTTCGCATCCACTTATTTTCAAAGTAGATCACACAGACTGGGAAGGAAGTGGCAGTTTGCTAACTGTGTCTTTTCATTATTCCTGATAGTACACAAGTGATATGAAAACTGTCATAGGATTCCTTTTGCTGTAGCTACAGATTGTGTGGCATACTGAAAAAGATAATGGCGTTGCAATGGTAACAGATCTCAGACCAAACTGAGTTACAACTACTACTGTAGACTTTGTTCCAATACTATTAACTCCTGGTGTGTGGGCATACCATTGTATTTTCAGAAGTCCCTTGATCTTAAGCTGTATTCATGTATTAAGAGCTGGTCAGTAAGAAAGTAAGTTTCTTTTATCTCACTTCTGTTACACCTTTAACATTTTTTAAGAGGTCTATGCAATTTTCTTGCAGGAAATTTCTATTTTGTACTGAATTTCTGAATTTAGATTCAGAAAACATGATTTTAAGGATGACATTTATTTTCACACTGTTCTGAGTCTGCTTGACACAGTCACATTTTTATGCTTTGGATGTGAAAATAATATCAGTTTAATTCTGACATGACCAGTGGACATTTGTGTAAAGCTATTTTCATCCTCACAAAAAAGGAATATTTTTCACCTTCATGATGGATTTTTCTCAGAACTGCTTACAAAAATTACGCTGTATATTTTTATTGATCTAGTAATAATACTCGCTCAAACATTCTTCTTATTTTATCTCTGGATCCTTATTACCACTTAAGTGATAATTGCTTGCAGTGTTATCACAAGGTTTTTCTCCCTGGTGGTCATTCAGAACTGTTACATTTTGATCAGTGTGTTTAAATGGAATTTAATCTGGGTTCCCTTTGTCCTTTTCATGAAAGGGTTAATGTTTATCTTGCTTTTAATTGCTTAAAATGTGTTGCTTAATCATACTTAATACTTACATTGTACACAGTATCTTCAAAATAATTCACAAGGATTGATTAATCTTCATTAGTCTGGAAGAAGGAATGTGTAAGAAACATACTGATAATGAAATAGTATCTTTGGTGTTGAAGAGGAAAATAGTCATGAGGGTAAGCTCAACAAAAAAACATCAAAAAACAGAGAAATGTCCTGCAAAGATTCTTCTCTTCACAATTCCAATCATAGGCCACAATCTGATTTGAAAAAGAAATAGTACTCTTTCTGTTCTGACTCTGGCTTTGCAGAGTAATTATTAGTGTTCAAGTTTTATTTTCAAAGGTGACTGTAGGTTGTAGGAGTTGAATTCTGCTGATTATTCAGTACGAATTGAGAGCAAAGGAACTGCCTCAACTCTGGAGGGTCATTTTTATCCATCACAAAATGACTGGTGTAACATTTGTTTCTAGTGAGCTGGCTGTAGTGGCTTTAGAGAACTGCTGGTTTTATCACATCTGGCAGCATTTAGTGCTGTTAATTAAATGCTAAGGATCAGTCTGTCCTAGATGAGTGTTGATTATCTGTGGTAGTTAAGGCACTTACTCAGCAGACAGGAAAGCTGCACAGCAGCAGGGCATAAGTGAGCTGAAAAGTAAAAATTTATGGTGTGTAAGAAATGAAAGCAAGAAGTTACATAATACTTATAATAATCATAATTCCAGCTTTCCATATTTTCCTCAGCTAAAATTTTCTGCGTGTGAGAAAATATTTTATCCCTGTTGTGATCTGCAAAACCACAGATAATTGTCTAAAAATCAAGTAGAAAAGCAGTATTTTTTGTCTAGTGAAACAGAAGTAATAAAGAAGGGGAGAAACACATGAAACATACAATCTTCTTAATGTTGCTGAAAAGTGTGAAAAATGTAAATATTAGAGTCTGTAAGTAGAAAGGGAAAATGTGAAGATGGACCACCAACAACTCCAACCTCAAAAATAAAATTCACAAATACAAAGTGCAAAACCAGATACAGCCAGGTAGATTAGGAATATCAGGAATGAAGAGATGGCAAATATACTATCTGCTCTGGGAGGCCAAAGTGCCTTTTTTTATATAATAGTAATATGATATGACTATCTGGTTAAAAATAATTAGGATAGTATTTTGAAAATTAAGGAAAAAGGGAAAATAAAATAGAGAGACGAAAACACATACTGTGCGGTTTAGGTGAATGTAAAATACTACAGATAGGTGACTACAAAAGATCTGCAAATTTGACCTTCAGACATTCAAAACTTTTAAAAACACTGAATAGAGAGAGAAATGAGGCAGCGCTTTGGAAGACTGAAGCGTGGGATTGAATGTGTTTTTCCAAAACACAGGTCACGCTTAGTTAACATGATTATTTTTCTCCAGAGACCTGGCAATGAACTTTTGAGCTGAAGCATGAGCTTTTCACTCTGCATGAAATTGCTAGTTTTGGCAGTATGTTGTAGACTGTGAAACAGGTGATAGAAACATAGGTTTTTATTTCATAGCTGATCAAAGGTGATCTGAATAGACGGGTATTTGAATGTGTAATGAGTCTGGACCCGATCACCTTAATTTGGGCAGACAGAATTTGTAAAATGTGGCATAAAATTTGATGATTTTTTGTAACAGGAGAATGAGATGTGATTTAAAGTTGCAAAGGCTAGTGGGTTTCCTCTCATGAAACACTGAAAAATATAGTAAAATAACATTTTGACACCAGCTATATTGTGCTTTGGTTTGGGCATTAGACTACAAGATGGATATCAAAGTAGTCAGGATGCTAAAAGTTAACAATTAGTAGTATATTACTGCAGGGCTGAAGGAGTTCAAAGCTATGTCGAAAGCTCAGGAGAACAGTATTTATGTTCAAGTCAGTGATCCTCTAGGAAAAGCAAAGAGAAGATGGGTTTTTGCAAAGCTGCTGTTTTGAATACTGAGGAAGAAGCTGGGGACAGAAGAGACTGTTCTGTTACATAGGAGAGCACACAGGTTACGAATGGCATTATAAACAGAAGCCAAGTGCATTTCAAGTTGGATGTTCACAAGGCAGCATTAGACAGAATGCAGTGTAAGCAAGGCAGATATTCTCTCTTGAAAACCGTTTTTAAGAGGCTGGGTTTGGGATAAAACTAGTGCTGTGTATATGCTGGTTAATTTTCAGCTTGAAAGCAACCTGCTTATTACAACAGTAAAAGTTCTTCATGGCTTCATTGCAGTTTTTCATCCTTCACTATCTTGTCCTGTCTGAGTAGTTTACAGTCTTAATTAGAGCCTATTAAAAACGTTTACTGCTTATGTCCTAAGTCAGCATTAAAACCCAAGTTTCTCATAGCAACACATCTAAGACTATGTTTAAGGCTTTTAAACTTAAAAGCTTTTCAGTTCTAGTCAGCCATGGATTCTACTTGATTTCAATATGTGGACATTATTTCTGTAACTAGAAATCTATGAGAGAAACTGATAAAGAAGTTGACACAAGAGATGTAACTTTTAGGTTGATGTGAAGTGAAACCATGGTGTAAGAGACTGGGTGGTGTTATACATGTTTAAAAACAGAGGTGTTTTTTCAAGCACTCATACTTGAAGAGTGATTTTAGTATAGAAAATGGGAAAAGGGATTTTTTTTTATCAAGTGCTTATGAAAATTGTTGAACTCTTAGAAAAAAAATTAAACAAATGTTACATAAATTGTGCAACTGTGTGCAAATAAGATGGCACATCAGGTTCTGTCCTGAAAAGTTGCAAAGAAAACCAAAAATTGTTTAAAACAATTGTGCAAATGAGTATGTTTTGTTAGTTGCTTCTTTTTGCTCACTGTCTTTCCTTAAGACTCTTCTCCCAGGGATAATATTATATTAAATACACAGTTGAAAATTAACGCCCAGTTAGTGCTATGAATGTTTTGATTATTGTTGCGTTATGCTGACTGGAATAGTCTGCCAATTTATATCCAAAAATATGTTGATCATTTTCTCCTCTTACTTAACTAACCATGTGTTTTTATAGGTGCCTTGGTGAAAAAAAAGACTTGTTAGGAGATGCATACATTTGACTTAAATCCCTTACATTGCTATTGTTATTTTATATTAAAGATGTACTTATCTTTTATGTTGTTATGAATTCGGCAAACATTTCTTGGCAGATTCTTGTTTTCCAAAGTTTTCACATGCACAGGAATATTTTTTACAGCATTGGTTTGAGGTGGGGGGAAAGGTAAAAAGGAATCTAAATGACGGTGTTTTCTTCTGATTACACAGGTACAGGGTTGTGGTATCCTATCCTCCTCAGAGTGAAGCAGAACTTGAACTTAAGGAAGGTGACATTGTTTTTGTACACAAAAAACGTGAGGATGGCTGGTTCAAGGGCACTCTGCAGCGGAATGGAAAAACTGGCCTTTTCCCTGGCAGCTTTGTAGAGAACATTTGAGAAGATCATACCAAGAGCTTCAGATCATACTTTACTGTAAAATAGCACAAATGTTTTACCAGAAAAAGCACAGTCATTATTATTTCCAAATGACTGTAATGTAAACAAATCTATATCTTTTTACAGTGTTTATAGCACAATTACACCAGCGAACAAAGAAGATGGAGACATCTGCTGGTTTTATCACTTTGGATTCTTAAGTGTGATGTGTGCCTTGTACTGTCTGATTTATTATATAGAGAAACTTTCCCCCACCCCCCAAGTATGTTACGTAAATGAACAATTGTTTACAAGGCTGTAACTAATTTATTCTTGTGTTTTTAAACTTGAATTTTGTGTAATAGCTAAAATTCTTGTGACTATGATTTTAACAAATTATTAATTTATGAAAGAATTAAGGGGAAGCTGGATTCTCTCCTTATGAGCAAGCAATTATATCTGATAAAGAGCCTCCCATTTATTCTCTGAACATCTTTCCCCTGCTGTGTCCAACAGTGGAGTAAGTCTCTGTTTTATGAATTAATGTTGAGTGGTGGTGATGTGGCGTCAAATAGAATTTGCCAAGTGGGAAAAAAAAAATGTGTATTTTGTTCTTTAGACAGAGAAAAAAAAGTCATTGGTGTTTTTGAGTCTAGTACTACTTTTTCATAAATCACCCAACTAGAGTAATGTTTCCAGGAGGCAAAGATATGTGTGAACAACTGAGCAGAATTCAACCATCTCAAGATTAGGATCATCTCAAGGTTAGGAAGGAGGACATTTAGGAGTGCAAATAAATCCCCTATACATTCTACTGTGTAATAACTTGGGCTATTTAAACAAAGCTTAGCTTTGTGTATGTCACCAGTTCCTTGGGCATTAGTGCTCAGGATCCCACAAAATTGGAAGGAATGTTAAAGCTCAACACTTAGAATGATTATATCTTGAAAGCATCTGTTTAATAAGACTGAATAAGTAAATAAAATTATCAGTTGTACTTAATGTCTAAAAATGCCTAAGAAGTGTAATTTGCTGTTCTCTTAAAATGATCTGCATGGCCAAGAGATGTTTTAAAATGTCTGAGCAATAGTGGTGGTAAGTGATGCACTTGTATTAAAGACTGTATGAAACACTGTGAAAACTTCACTAATTTCATAGCCATTGCTACTTTGGTATGTTCTGATCTTTCCTTTTTCTTGCATGTGTTACTCAGTTCTTGCAGTAATATAACTGTGCATGGTTGGCATTTTCCATTCCAAATTCCTGTTGCTGGGTTATTTTGCTCTGAAAGTTTCCCAAAAGCCACTTGACCAAAACTAGTGAGCCTTCAACTAGAGAAGGTGTCCAATGTTTGAATCATTAATAAAATATTTTAATGTTCTCGCAGCTGACGCACACGAAGAATGCAGCCTGCAAGAAAATGTTTAGTCTTTCAGGGTTTTGTTAGAAATTTGAGACTGGTGAACACACACTACTTAGCTGAACTTGTTTTTTAAATTTTATTTTATTGTTTGATTACAGCTTTTTTTATGGTGATTTTTTTTTTCAAGACACTGAGCACTGTCATCTCCAGTGAAATCTGATGTAATTTGGCTGTTACTCAGCACTTTACAAAGGGAAGCCAGTAGTGTGATTCAGTGTCACACAGTACACAGAAATAATGACGAAAAAGTACACAGTGATGTATAATTTTTTTTTTAAGTTACATATTGAAAAATGTCAAATGTTAAGGATTTCTTGCAATATCAGGTCATATCATGATGGTCTTAAAAATAAGAAAAAATATATATCTATAAATATATTTAGTTGGACATGACAGCATTCCCAAATTCCTTGTCTCTCTGAAACACTGTATAGTTCAGTTTTTGCATTCCTAAATATTTTTAAATAGTTTACTTGAATATTCATGTAATATATAAAGGTTTTGTGAAATGAATTTTAGTTAGAAAGAAGCTGATACCAGCTTTTGTCAGCATAAATTGGCACTAGTGTGCCATAATATTCTTATTTTGGAAAATTTAGTGCATTTTATATTAAAGACTACTAAAGGTTAATTTTTTCTATCTCTGCTCTCCATATTTTAAACTAAGTGACTAAAGTACCTCTATTAATAGAATGTCATGGTGTAAGGTCAGTTAAAAATCAGCTGTTAATCCAGTTAGTTCTTAGATGGAATACATTTTTAATTGATTTTTTTAACATTTAGTAAACGTTTGTAAAAAGGGCTTATTACATAGCATACAACAATAACAAAAATGCTGTTTGTCATGCCTTTTTACGGTGATTTTTAGGGGGTATTTTTTTGTTTTGGCTTGGGATTAATTCAGTGTAGAAACAGACAAACCCTTTGCATTTGCTTTGTGTAATTCCATTTTAAAAATTGTAAGGTGTTTTATATCTATGTTTGAAGTCCAGTGAATGTTACATGTTTGATTTACTATGTTAAACTTCCAATCCTAATAAATATTTTCTTAGCAAACGGCTAAATCAAAATGTGTATGCAAACATTAAACATTAGTTACTTGTAAAGAATTTGAAAACAAAATGACCAAAACTTAATTTCAGAATTCATAGGAGGATAATTCTGCTCATAGAGAAAAAAATCTTCAGATTCAACAGTGTTAAAAGTTAGTAATGGTGAATACATTTTGAAAATTGCAGAGAGAACTGAAGATCTGGCTGATCTCTTACATCTCCTTATTTTTGCAAATAACTTTAGAAAAGGTAAGTAGCTTCCATCTCATTCTGATCATGAGTGACTAGTTTCATCTTGCAACAGCATATCAGGTGCATAATAGTTATAAAGCGCTTTCCCTAGAGGGAGAAGTGTCTGGTGTAGTGCATCTGCTGTGTATATACTCAGAAATAAGTCCCCAGCCCTTAGGGTGAAACATCTACCTGAACTTTCAGTGAAGGCAAATGGCACAGCAGTCTGACAGCAACTGTCTAACTAGGAGGTCTTGATTTGAATGTTGCTACATGTCTACTGTGTACACATGACTTCTGGGGAAATGGTGGAAAGTTAATCCTAAAAGTGTTTGCAAAAATATTTAGACACTGTAAATGTTTTCAGTACTGCAGTAGAGTCCTTATAGTTAAGACTGACCAGGACACAGATTCTGTTAGCAGAGTGGCACAGTATCAAGTCCTTTAAGAAGGAGCAGCTAGCCTAAATTTCTTTAATTAGGGTGGAGAGGCAAAAGGATCTGTAGAAATGAAGAACAGAGAGTATGAGAAGACATCTTCATTTGTTTCTCAGAATTGTGACCTGCCAGTGTGTCTGTAGGAGAAAAGTACACATGAGCATCGTGGCAGCAAAATAGAGAACTAAGGCTAATTTTTTTTTTTTTTTTTTTTGGTATTGTAATTATTGAGTGATTATAATAAGAGTTGAACATTTGGCTTGCCAAAGGTCCCTGAGCCCTGTTCATCCTCACTTCATTACCTCTGCCTTACAGCAGTAATGACAATGATGATAGGTTTGCATAGGCTTAAAAACATAGCTTCTGAGCATTCTGACTTTTTTCACATCTGGCAAAATGTTTCTACCTGCCTTGTTCTTTCCAGTACCTTTAAGAAAATGTGTTTAAAGGTATACATTGACTTTAATGAAACACAAGAATCCACTTGTTTAGTTTCAAAGAATTTGTCTTGAGCATTAGTAAAACTTCTGCAGTCTTGTCTTCTGTAGACATGCACAGTGAATAGCAATGCCACTCATTTCTATAGGACATGCCAACGCACCCATCTTCTTTGGGGTTTTATCATGAATCTGCAATATGTGTACTTCTCAAATCACTTTCAGGTGCTCTTTTCCTGCACTTTGATAAATGACTAATAGTAAATCTTAAGCAGATTTGAAACATGTCTTGAACAAAGTCAGTGTTGTAATTCTTTTGATGGACTTAATCATCCTTAAGGTGGCATACTTCAAATATTTCTACATAGAAACAAGCAGAGGGTGGTGGATGGTGAGGATATGGACATTAAATGTGAGAGGAAAATGAGAAAAAGGATTTGGAAGATGTGTGTATGGGGCTTGAGTCTTTGCTAACTTATTTGTGATCTTACCTTAGTTTTCAGAGTCCAGATATGTGAAAGGACCCAAGAGGAGACTGGAGGTCTAAAGCTGAAAATGCAGCCTCCAGTCTGTATGTAGTTTCTTACGCTTGTATTTGTTTACTGGTTGTGTCTAATAAAACAACTGCTGTTGCTGTAGGCCTGAGCTGCATCATTGTTGTGTCAGAACACAACTGAAATCCAAACTAGGCACCTGTATTCCTGAATTACTTGAAAAGCTTGATACAGGTGTGATTTGTACATCACACTGAAAACTAATGAGTTAAACACAGCAGGAACTGCTAGCATGCATTAAAAAATGGATAGTGTCCACTTCCTATGTAGCCTGTGCCATAGCACTAATATCAGAGGGCCCTCTTGGGAAATGGTATGAATGCAATACATTCTCTTCCCACAGCTTCATCCAAATTATTCTTGCTTTCTCAGAGATAAACTTGCTGAGAGCCTTGAAGTTAGCAGTTCCTCTTGAAAACCTGAAGTCTCGCCTTTCTGAGCCTGTTTCCCCATCTGATAAATGGCTGAATCCTGTTCTTGCAAGGTATGTGATGTAAAACCTTCCTGAAAGTAAAGGCCAGCTGGTTTTCCTGAATTTGCATATAGATTCTGATGGATTAGACCTGCCTCCAAATACAATCAACAGCTGGTACATCTAAACTCTCTCCCTAGAGAAGTCTCCTAGAGACTAATAACTGTAGGTGAGAGACTTAGCTGATCCATTTCAACAGGTGAAGATCACTTTGATCAGGCTCATACAAGGATTAAAACAAAAATTAATTTGCTGTATCAAATCTGCAGGGTGTGAAAGCCATTTAGAATGTGACATAATGAGCAGTTCGTGCATGCCTATGAAATCATAGCAAATACACTGAATATAATATTAGTAGATGTCAGAAATTATTTATTTGTTCCTTTCTGTCAGCTGTATTAATATGCTGAAAAGAAGTGGCAAAATCAGTTCTCTGTCTTTCCTAGTCAGTGGAGAAAAAACAATTTTAAACACAGTAACATCAGCCCCAGTTTTCAGTTATGCACAGTTTTATAATTAGTTTCTGAAAATTCTTAGCACATGTAAATGAACAGCACTCAGCTGCAGTCTGCAGCCAACTCCAGTGCAGGTCTTACGGTTCTGTTTACATGGTGTGCAGAACCCAAAGGCTTTCTGATGGTTGCATATAATAGTCATTTAGATCAAAAGGAATTCACAAGATGTATCCAGAACTAGCTATGTTCTGTTTTTTGTGTAGTGGGAACAGCTTGGACAGGAGGATAGAGAGTGGCCATTTGGCTGGTGCAGCAAGAAAAGATACACTTAAATTTCAAAGACAGAAATAAAAATGGCAGGTGTTTTCTTGCCTCTGCTATGTTAGATGGAGCCCTATTTCACAAAGCAAATGGGCTTGGATTCCTCACACGCACCCCCTTCCCAGAAAGGAAAGCAATATAAGCCCTTAAAATATCCAGATTCTTTGACATTAGAACACATGATTGGACTTGCAATTACTGCAAATCAGTGCTACTTCATTGATTTCATTAAACTTTGCTGGCATACACTGAATGTGCCCCCTACTGTTAAATAGTGAAAGAAAATATTTGCCCTAGAGGAATGAATATGTCCAAAAGAAACTGAGCTGGATGATTTTCATATTTAGAAACCTCAAAGCTATTCAGCCTCTGTTACCATCTCAAGAAATGTTTGTCCCACTGGTACAGCTAAGGCACTAGATCAAAAGCAATGACGTTTAACAGCACTGCGAAGCACAAAATTGTTCATTTTCAGTCAAACCTACAAATTTTCAGATCCACAATTGCAGACTAGGCTTTGGTTTGCTAACAGCTGCTAGCCCCAGAATCTTTTGTGGTTAGTTGCTGCTGCATTTTCTCATGGTATATCTTTGGATATTTGGGAGCGAAAATGAGTCAGCAGCAAAATAACTTTAAAGTGGTCACTGTCTTTGTTCTCCACCACGAGGGACATGCCCTAGGTCAAATTTCTTATTTCAGCTGGTTGAACTTCTCAATAAGCTGGAGAATGCGAGCTCTAAAAAGTTTCCAGTTCAAAGAATTTTTTCACCAGTCCTCTGGCAGGCAGTTTCCATGTGTCTTTTGAATACATACAGATCAGGAAAATCTGCTTATTTATTACTCCTTATCAAAGGTTTATTTTATGTCTGTGTCCAGCTTGTCAGCTGTGCACAAGTAACTGTTTTCGCCTGCATAACACTGAAATTCTTTGGATTCAATAATTTTAAGTTCTTTGATACACAGTATATCTTTTTTACAAGGATGAAATTTAACAGCTTTTTAAAACAAAATAATGTGGAGCTTTGTAAATATCAGCCTTTTTTGTGGAGGGTAATAACACATGCAAAGACATAAGTGTTTTCAAACTTAATAAAGTGGGTACTTGCCCTGCCTGGGCATCCAGTATTCTTGATTACTTGCACCTAATGCACATTTCTTAATACTGAATTGGTGGTTGCTGCCGCAGACTGCTAGATAAAGTTGCCAGAAGCTGGAGCGTTTCTGTTGAGAATGTCCCCAGTAAACAGGAGAAAGATGGCAGGAATGAGATCACCTTTGAACTCTGTCCGTTCTTTCTAGTGGTCCAGTTGTATATGCTACAACTCTTCTGTCTGGGGGTTTGCTACAGTGCCCTCCAGAAAGTGGCAGACAATGTTTCTCATTCGTTCTGATGAGGAAATCCATATTAACCTGGCATCAAACACATAAAATTTGGCCATAACTGCAGCTTACACCAGTGTTCTTATAATTTGGCTTCTCTCATTTGGCAGTTATTGAACACTTAGATGATCCAAGAAAAATTAAATAGTGAAACATAAAATCCATGGGTAACATTTCTCAGCTGTTCTCCAGAGCACAGAATCAGCCAGGCTTAAATGTCAGTTTCTGAGTCTGGGAAAGTTGCTCAGTAAAGATTGACATGTCAGCAATAAATGTGCCAGTGGGGAATGGGTGGGAGTAGAAGCAGCCCTGTAATTAAAGAGATCAGTGAAATGTTGTCTGGTCCAACCACAGTTGTTTCTTTTTTTTGACACTAAGCTATGCCTTAGTAAACGTTGCTAATGTTCCTCTCCCACAGTAGGTCAGTGAGGTTTGTTACTGGATGTGGCCAACCGTTTGGATGTCTGGAGGATGAGGTCTACTACAGGACATAGCTAGTTACATCTCTGAGATCTCTGCAGTGATAGCTACGTTGCCAGAGGCCCCATGTGCAGGTGCAGTCCAGGCTGATGGTAGGAACTACTTTCAGAGCTGTGCAATGGCTTCAGACAGCTAAACCAAGCTGTGAAAACTGTCAGCTCCTACAGCAGTTGCATTTCTCCAGAGGTCATGCTGATGAAAAGCAATCAATCAGTAGGATGTGTCTGTTTTTGCATGGTGATCTAAACCTTTGTTGTGTGCTAAGGGTGTTACTGATGAACCAAGTAATGTGGGAATTTCTCCATCTGCTCTCAGTGCTTCTGCCGATCTATGTAACAGGTTAGGTTGTGACTGTGAAGTGTCACATTCTTATAGCTGACAGCAGTAAAATGTGCTCAGACAGCTGGGATTTAGTCAGCCTGCAGCCCCGGTTTTACTGAGTAATAGCTAAATCCACTAGTGCAAGAAGTATCTTCTGTCAAGTAGGAGCTAGTTTGGAGAAAAAGGAGCAAACCTGTATGTTTCAGCTTTTTGGACTTTATTGTTCAGTAATGCTGGTAGGGGCTGGAACTCTTTCTGCTTGCTCATGTGTGTCTGAAGATCTGTCTGCATGTTTTGTCTATTACAATCCTATCAAAAGCAACATTTTAAGGAAATAATTTTTTTTTTCAAGGACAAGTGCTGGATTCTGGTCAAGTTCTGGTTTTATTAAAAGCTTGTTTGTCTGGCAGTAGAAAAAACACAGTAGAAAGCTCATGTTCTTGTAACTAACTAAAAGCACTACTGACAAATCTACAATAGCTTATACCTGGCTTATGTTATCTTCCTGCTGTATTTAATAACACAATAGAATGCTTTTGGAAGAGATATTAGTTGCCGAAGTAATGATTCCAAATATAAAAGAGGTCCCTAAGGCATGGATCTAATATCTTGCTTATAACTTTAAATTACTTTTTTATAGCTAGAACTAGTATGTCTAGTGGCTAATTATAACAGCCTGATGTTTTGCCCAACCACCACTTCCTCTGCCTTTCTCACATGCACCACTTAACCTCCTAGGCAATAATTTCTTAAAGGATTAAGTGCATTGGACTCCTAGTAAGCAACAAACAAGAAAAAAAAAATCTTGTTAAGCACTTCACAAAAAAAAAAAAAGGATTTAAATATGGATCTTTAAAGTTGAATTTGTGAGGAGGTATTTTGCTGAATCGTAAGGTTTTTCTGGACCATTCTGGAAATAAAGTGGCATGGTTCTAGGGAAAAAGAAAACAAAACCACAGCATCAGACACAACCAAACAAAAACAAAGCACAGAAACCCCAACCCCAGCCAAACAGAAGGCAATAATGCTACTTACAAATAGAAGTATTTTTACTTTTTTAATTCAGTAAAAATAAATTGACATTTTAAACCTGAAATTGATTCTCTGGGTGCTGTAACACTCAAATGTGAGGAGAAAGTACAGCACTTCTGAGAGCTTGGGTGATATTTTCTATTTTTAGTTTGAGGTTTAATGATCATGGCTCACTGAATCATCCTAGAATACTCTCTCTCTTCCTTCCATGTTGTGCATAGTCACTATGGCTAGGATTTTGTATAGTGTATGCACTACAGCTATACTAACTTCAATGGGAGTTTCAGGTGTTTGTGAGTCTTGCTTAATCAGGGGCTTAAATTATTCCTTGGACCATGGTTGAGCAAATAATCACAGTGATTTCGCCAGCTGGATATTTTAAACAGATGTGCTGACACAGACAGTGAGAGCAGTGCATGTCTCCTCTTAAAGTAAGTATAGAGCAAAGGCCTTCAGTTGCTGTAATCAGGCAGCTCAGAATATGCACTGAGATTTGTTCCAAGAAATTCTGGCAATGCTGATCTGCTTATCCATGTCCAATGTTAGTCATGTAGTCTTCTCTCACTAATGTTGAAGTCTACAATGAGAAATTTACAGAAGCAAATCTTTTGTCTTTCAGGAAAGATGTAAGACAGACACTGGATCACATACCTGTAGCATAGGCACACAGGTTTGGTTTTAGTGGCAGGAAGAAACATCTCTGCTACCTGGGAGAACTACTTACCCAAACTGTGAAGGAAAAGTCTGTGCTGACAGTTTGAATAATGAACTTCCACAAATGTGAGTTGGGAGAGAGAGGTCTCTTTATGAAACGGATGTGGGAAGCTCTTTACCTACAGTTTAATAAGTCCAAAGGATTGAGGGGTGTGACTAGTACATTCACGTTTCCTTCCTCTTTTTTTTTTTTTTTTTTTTTTTAATCAATCTTTTTTAAAAGGAAAGCATTGCTTTGAGGAAAGGAAAGAGTAAAGTAATTGACTCCTTGCAGTTCAGGCAAACTAGATCTGGAAATGTGTCAGCGAGGGCAAGCACTAGGTATCAGCTGCAGGAAGGACTGAAATAATCTGTCTAGGAACTGAGTGGCTGCACACTGTGAGCTAAAAGATTTATGGTAGCAGGGTGTGGTAAAGATGGCAGAATTAATATGTAACCTGCATTTTTCAATGTCTGCAAAAAAACTAATGCCTTCCAAATGATGCTGTAAAAAGAAATAAGGACTGGTATTACAATGCTTTGTCCTCCATGGATGAACATTATGCTGTTAATATCTGTATGGCTGTAGTTGCCATTAATGTGGGTGTTCTGCTGAAAGAACTGAAACATGCTGTACCAGAATAAATGGACTTTATCTAGAAAACAGAGCTATAGTTGGAACTGTGATCCAGGCTGATGATATCTTTGTTTTATCTAGAAATTATTCTATCAGCTGGTGTGCTTTGTGTAAGGCATACATATGCTACAAATAAACTCAGAAAATTCTTGCTTGTGAAACAATTATAGCTAGAGACATTAGATGTGCAAACAGCAATGTTACTGTGAGAAAACATTAGTCAGATAGTGGAACTGGGCTTTGTGCTGCATTTTCAATTTACACACAAGCGTAACTCTGCCAAGTTTGGAAATGCTTGGAATGCTGATACCGTTAGGTAGCAGGCTGTCCTGTGCATTTACATTTGACACAATAAATTAACTGCTAATTTACTTGCTAGGCTGATAAAATACTAACAGAAGTGGTTAGTATTAGTGACAGACAAGAATTTTTAGCTGGCATTAAGATCTTCAAATGTGTACTGCTTTTTGAGTTACCTTGACTGGAATACCTACTGTATCCTGTCCTTTAGAGTATATCCATTTTATCATCAAATGATTCTCTGCATGACTGCCCTGTACATGCCAAAAGAGACTCATTAGGAACTGCTACCCAGCAATGGCTTGTCTTGCATTCACATAAATTTGCTAGCACAGACATGCACACTAATTCCAAATACATGAGTTTTCTCATCCCTCAGGGAGCAGTCTGTCTTATCAAAAACAGAATGACCCTCTTGTCAGCATAACAGATTTATTAACTTACAAGAATTTTGTTTTGAAACCTCCTGCTGTGTTATGAAGTTCCAGATGGCAAAACACAAGGTCAAGGCAGCAAGTGTATTTGTTTACAGCCTCTCCCTCTCCACTCTTTATTGCCGGGCTTGTATTTGCCATCATGATTTCAAAGTACAGCAGGTACAGAAGACAGAGCAAAAGAATTCCAGTTACAGCCAAATAGTGGACTTTGGGGCTTTATTTCCTAGTTTGTTTGTCATGGTGCTGTTGTTTTTTTTTCAAATGCTTAACAAAATAGCAAGCCTAGATTAGTTAAAATTATGAAGGATGTTGCAACTGGATGCACCATTACAGCCAGAAATGGGTTATAAAACATTTTGCAGAGTTCTGCTGCTAAAAATAGCCATGCATGGAGTTGAGAAAATGCAGGGGCTGGATGAGGTCAGTCACCACAATATTACCCGGACTTTACAGTGGAGAAACCCACCAAGCAGGGACTCACCCACTACTAGTCCACGTGTTGTTCAGGAAATGGTGTCCTGTTGTCTACTGTATGAGACCTTACTGATTTTTTCCCGTCTTATCCCATTGGTTATCTTGTTTTTCTTCCCTTGACTCCCTAGGCTATTTTCTGCAAGACTGCAGTCTTTTCTCCTGCATCATTTTCATCAGGCAATGGGCCAATGTGTCATAAGTAGAATTACTTAACATGTGTTTGTCAGATTGTTTATTTACATATGTTTAACAGCTTTTAATCTAAATGCACGTTACCACACGCTTCCCTATGTTTTCATAAAGCACTCGCCTTATTCCAGCAAATGAAAGTAGCAGTTTTTAGTAAATAGGGTAAATCTTACTTGAACAATATAGAAAATACTGAGGTAATATAAAACCTTTTTTTTTTTTTTTTCAAGTTAAAAACACCTGGGGTTTTCTTTTCAAATTCCCTCAACCCCCCTCTAATCGATTTATTTTTCTGTTTCTCATGAAAAGTAAATTGAGTGACTCCCCTAATAAAAGGCACTGCCTTTCCAAATGGAGTTTAAGGCCTATGTCTGGTAATTCATTTTTTGCAGGTACAGTTCACTCTCAACATTAAGGCCTAAAAGCACTTCCACAGGAAAAGACAGTAATGGTGGAGTAGGAGACCTTTCCCTAGGGCTGTGTCAATTTGTGAAATTGACAGCCATTAGCCTCAATTAAAATGGCAAAGCTGACAATTGGAAAGGAAAAAGTGACTTGGCAAGGCTTAAAAGCAGCTTGGAGCATGCCCTCTAATTCTCAGTTTATAAGGACATCCTTCCCTTGAAAAATCTAAACACTCTGTGGCTTTAGGATCCCATTCCCCTACTACTTGGAAAACAAACTTGGGCCATAAACTCCTGGGAACAGGAGCTGTCATCTGTCTTTATTCTCTGAAATGGCTAGCATGTTCTTAGTTATAGGAAACTAAATTATAAAAAAAACTGAACCACTTCCTCTTTTTTTGTTTGTTTGTATCATCTATAAATATATTCTTTCTTTCCTTTTTTTTTTTTTTTTGAAGTGGTGGGCATCATGTGATGTTATCTTCCTTAAACACTCATATTCCAATGGATTTAATGAGCGCTTGGGAGCCAGATGGCATACCATATTTTTTTTCAAAACATTTTAAAGCACATGACAGACAATTCATGTTGACAGGAGTGTTTCACTGAGGTGTCTGTAAAGCAAATGTGTTACTTGTTACTATTAGAGCAGAATAATTGTTTATGAAAGGCATCCTCAAATTCAACAATAATTTGATGAAGTACACAGAAATTAATTTTGCTTTGTAAACACTGCACACTGCAGAAATGTCGCCCACTTGGATAGGTTGCCTAAAATAATTATGACCAGAGCAGAAGGCATGATGCAGTGATTGCTATTTTGGGTGAAAATCATCAGAAAGAAGCATTCTTTTTCCTTTTGACTACTAGGGAGAGAGAAAAAGTGTGAAGGGAATAGCAATGAAGGAAAAGACATAAAAGTAATGGACTCTACTATTCTGCTTAAGATTGAGGCTGCAGTTATAGCTTAAGAAGTCATGCCTAATGAATCTCTTACTGCAGAGAATGAGCTAGGAGGAGAAGCCAGCTATTTGTTTTTGCAAGAATCGCAGGGTCTTTGATAAATGCTGGATCTGCATTTAAGCATCTTCTCCAGTTTAGCAGCTAAACTGAAAATTAGGAGGAAAATACTAGCTTTAATCTTCACACAGTATTCACTGTTCCAGTTAAATAACTCTCTGAAAAGTTAACCTCTATATTTTCTTTAAATAAATCAAATGTGAAGAAATGTACTTCCTTGTATTCATTTTTTTCCCATGTAATTTTCAGTGTTCTTCAGTACTAATATTTTTTGCAATCTTTAAAAAAGCACCCTTCACGAGGATTGGAGTGTTTCTTTTGTCAGGAAAGAAGAACTTGATATCTAGAAATGTGGATAAAGAAAGGCTGAACTCTGACAAAAAGGAAAGCTCATCCACAGCAGCCTGGGTTAATCTACCCCTGCAGTGTGCAAAATGTGGTTTATTCTGTATGTTCAGTATAGATGATACATAACCTTATAGAGAAGGTTTAGATTAGTAATAAGAAAAAAAAAAATACTGTATGTATAATGTGTGTGTGTGAATTGTTTTTTCTTCTGAAAAAAAACCCCACATCTTAAAACAGGCTCCTGTAGCACATTACAGCTCTTTCAACCTGCATCTTTATGGCTTTGAATCAGGAGAGTTGTTTATCACTTTTGCATTTTCATAGCAAATACAGCACCTTCTAGACTGATGTTTTAAATTGCTCTATTCCCCTTAAGTATTTAATTTTTTTCCTGCATAGTAAACATGTAGGATTTGTAACAAAATTCCCTTCAAGAGTTTAGAAACAGTAATTTGTGCCATCCTAGGTTTTTGCGAGCCATGCTGTTAACTCTGTGTGTGATTAGACAGGATCTCTTATGGGGAAATTAGAAAAATGTTTGACCCAAGCAGAATCTCATCGTAAACTGTGCTCTTGAAAATCAGAACCTGTGAAGAATGACTAGAAAATAGAACTGTTGAAACAAGTTATATGGTTTATATCATCAAACATTACTTGATCTGACATAATCTGGCACGAACAATAGTTAATTCTTTTCAGTGATGCTAATCACTTCTCATAATTTTTGAAGGAAGTTATTTGCTGTGACAGATAAATTTTAAAATAGTGTAAGTAGTCATCTAAAACTACCTCTTCTTGCTTTTAATGACCAAATTCCTACTTCATTAAGCCAGCTGATTGGGTATGACTATGACAGGAAGGACATACAACAGTAAGACCTTCTGTATGTCACAAGGAGATGAAGCCTTCAGCTGCTCTGCGAAGTTACATGAGCAGAATGAAATGACACCAACGTATTTCTGGGAGGAGATGCAACATGAAACTAGATTTATCTAGGACAGATAGAGAAAATTGAATGTTGGGAATTGAGTTCCTTGAAAGCTCTCCAAGTATTACTGTAAGTGTTTCCAGCCGAAAAATGGGTGACAGCTGTAAAGAATACTGGTTTTGACAGTTTCTGTAAGACAAAGGAGGTGAGCAGCCTATATGATATGAGCGATTGCCACTACCACTATCACAGTTGCCACATATTATGGCTTCTGTTCAACACTCATTGCTGCCAAATCATTAACTGAAGTTTTGCCAGTGCAAGTCCTTATGTTTAAGATAATTTCTGTTTGCAGCTGATGGGGATGACTACAGGGTCACTTGACTTGTAGCTTTCTCTCAGTAGGTAGACTTGCTATGTTAAGTTGATGTTCCTGTACAGTAAATGCAAGTATGATCCTGATGTCTGCCTGTTTCAGGGTCTAGGACTCTAATTGAAACTATTTGACAAAATTAATGTTTGCTTCTCTTTTTTGCAGTGCCTGAATAAAGGGCAGGTTCAGAAAGTTAAACCCATCAAATTATTTAATTTACTAGAGCAACAGATACAACAGATTCATGATTGCCAGTAATAAATGCACTGACTGCAAGATCTCAGATTAATAAATCCTGGATAACATCCAACACAGTTGGAAATACAAACTTTTGCAATAGCTCAGAATATAATATGATATAAAATGATACTATATTTTATATTTAATTTATTTTACTTTATTTTATTATCTTAATGCAGCAAAAGTTAAGCTGTATATTGAAGGTGCAATTCTTGCCAAGAAAGGTGTCCCTGTCTTGAGTGGAGGAAAAGGAGCATAGCCCATCAACTGCCTTTGCTTTTATCTTTCCTTCCCAACTGCTGCCACACTGTTCCTCTGCTGATGCTGGCCATTCTGCACACTGAGAGATGTTCCTCTTGTGGGTTTTATACTCTAGCTCTGGCTGTTCCTGCCTTCTAAGTGACACTTTGCATGATTCGGAAGGAGTCTGATGTGTTTAGGATGTACTGAGTTTGGCTTACTAGCATACGAAGGGGTGTTAATATTTCAACTGCAGTTATTTTTCAGGCAAAGGTCTTTGGGCACTCAGGTCTTCGAAATCTGTTTTGAAGTTGGGTATTCATGTAATTTTAGCCTTGCTTTATCAGTTTTAGCCAAAGCAGGACCATCTTATCTTCACAACTCTCCCTCCCTGCACTGTTGGCAGGTCAGCTTTAGAGATCTTCATTTAACACAAACACCTGCTGATTGTAAATGACTGCAGACCCAAAGTGTGCTAAATTAACTTGCCTTCCTGTGCAAGGTAAGCTAGGCACTTATTTCACATAGTTTTACAGGAGTGGGCATGATGGTGAGGTTATTTTAGTGTATAAGGTGTTGCATAGCAATGCTGGTAGTGAAGGATTCTGCTTTAGCTACAGATGAAGCAGCAGTAATACACACTTCTCTGTTGCCTCCGTGGTGTGCTTGACTTTTCACTAGGAGCAGCAGCAGTTCAGTGACTCTGCTAACTTAGACATGGGCCTCACACTAAAGTGTGAAATAATACTAGTAATAGTGGAGAAACCTGTTTAGCCAGGAGGATATGAAAACATTAGGTAATTTGCCAAAGCCTCTACTGGCTTTGTTTTGATCTGTCTTGAGGGGTTTTAGAGGAAAAACTTTTCGCAGGGGGTATCAGGAATAAATTTCATAAGAGGAAAATATTTGTTCACATATTCATTGAAAAAGTACATCTACGTTGTACAAAACCACTTCATGTTGGCACGGTACAAGTTTACTCTTGCAGCACAAGAAAAAAATACTGCAGAGATTTTGGATAATCTAGAAAAAATTGACTGCAGCATCATTAAAAAAAAATCACTGAAGAGGAAAAGTGTGGTATACACTAGTGTGGTTGGAAAGTTTGCAAATTTGAAAAATACTGAGAGAAGATTTCAAAAGATGCTTAATCACTAAACTCTGATAGTAATTGTCTGGCTGTAGTGTCAAATCTCTGGTTCACTTCAATTTTTTTTCTTGCTTCTATGAACTGAAACTGCTTCAGATTGTTGTTAATGACAGTCTTGCTTGATTGTGAGAAATTCTGTGTACTGACTATGTTTCCAGTAAGACAGAAGATTTATTGAAAACAGGTTTTCTTTCAGTCAAGTTCTCCAGCCAGCAGACTCCTGTTTTAAAATGAGACTGATTAGTACTTGCAGCCAGTTCTCCAGTTGCTTTGTTGAAGGCCTGTGGTGGTTTTGCCCCAGCTGGGGGCCAAATGCCCACCAGAGCCACTCTATCACTGCCCCTCTTAAATGGGCAGGGGAGAGGAGAAAATATAACAAAGGCAGTAAGATAGAAGCAACTTAATAATGAAAACAAGCAAAAGCAACAGAGTGTGCAGAAGCAGGAGCAGAGGGAGATGTTAATCTCTACTTCCCATCAGCTGGATGATGTTTTGGTCTTGGGAGCAGGGCTCTCTACGCTTGATGGTTACTTCTGGAGAACAGAAGCCATAGACGAATCTTCCCCCAGACTTCCTTCTATTACCTCATTCCTATATCTGAGCTGATGTCATATGGCATGGAATATCCCTTTGGCCAGTCTGGATCACCTGGTTCAGCTGTGTCCTCTCAGCATCTTGGGGCAGGGACATGTTGAGGAAAAAACAAAAAAACCCCAGCCTGGGTGCTCAGCTTAGCAGTAGCCACAACACTGCTGCTTTATCAATGCTCAGCTACAGCACTGCAAAAAACAGCATTAGAGAAGAATTAATCCCAGCTCAGCCCAGCTCTAACCTACTAAAAGGCCTTATACAAACCCCATATAATGTGGTAGGTATGTTTTCACAAGCAGTGTAGGGGACAGTATGAAAATGCTGCTGGACCATTGAGCAGCATAATTCTCTTGTGTGTGACTCTTGACAGAAATGTAAGATGTAGCTAATCATCACCATTCAAGTTCCTGCATAAATCTAGCCTCAAATCTAAACCTGAGAAGAATTTGAAATGGCTGATGCAGGGGACATCAGATGGCAAGTGGCTCCTGTTTTGATGTCATGCTTTGGTTTGTGTCTTATGCTTTTAGACACAGTAAATATCCTTTCTTGTTTGAGGATACTGTGCTTTTTCCCTTGTTAGCAGAGAAATGTTTGCTTGAAATTAGTGTCTTGGTTATATGAAAGAATGACTGAAACAGTTTAAGAAAAAAAGTTAAACTCTTTTGGGAATAGTGTTTTTAATGCCTGAATGGTTTTTTTTCAGTGCTTTTAATGCCTGAGTTCAGGAAAGATAGCTGCATCATTTAGTGTATTCTGAACAGGTTCCAAATCTGTGCATACATGGCCCCAGAGAGAGCCATACAAGATTTATTAGCTTGTAGCTGCACACTACCAGTAATCCAGGCATAATAAATGGTCAGTATTGAACTAGATGTTACAGATCTGGACATGATAGATGGAGCAGGGCAAGTTCAGAGTATGACAGTGATTTCTGTCTTGGACTGCACTAGCTCATCTTGCTGTATTGGGAAATCAGTGTGAATAAACTATCTCAGATGAACTCTGCTTAGATAATGTGATCTCATGATTTAACTAGGCACCTGGAGGGAAAAGGCTAATGTCACTTTGGCCAATGAATAAACACACATCTTGCTTTAATGAAAAAGAATTGAACAGACTCTTCTCTCAACTTTCGTAAAGGATGTTTGGGAAAGGACACAAGTGACAAATAGGTTAAAATCATAATTACTAATACAATTTTCATATAACAAACTGCCCACTGCTGTCCTAATGGTGGTCATAGTTATTCTCTCTGTAGGATATGCCTCTTTAGAAAACATGCTGTAATCACTAAGGAGTATTTTCCCCCTTTCTGTGTCTTTGTTTTCCTTTTCTGTGTCTTTGTTACTTTGTTTATATGTATCACTTGAAGAAAATGCCATAATTTCCCCCTGTGAATCCAATTCTTAGTTATGTTAGTGTCTTGGTTAGAGATTATCCTGAGTCTCAACTCTCTGTTCCTTTTCTTACTATTTGGACCTTCAGCTTTTCAGAATAAGGCCTATTATGAAATATCCTCAGACCACAAAATCTCATTTACACTTTTAATAATAGGACTAGTTTGTGATATAAATATACTTGCTAAAAGGAACTATTTTTGCATATCAGCTTGTTTTTCTTTTTTTTCCTTAATGATGTTTATCTGTTTAGCGATGCCTAAACCTGCTTTTCCTCTTATATGTAATGACAAGATCTATGGAAAAAAAAATCCTGTAAGAATTGAATGGAATTGAGTGCACTCTCAGTAAGTTCCTTGATGACACCAAGCTGTGTGGACGGGTTGACATGCTGGAGGGAAGGGACTTGGAAAGGTTTGAGAGGTGGGCCCATCCAACCTCATGAAGTTCAACAAGGCCAAGTGACCTACATGTGGGTCAGGGCAATCCAAAGCACAAATATAGGCTGGGTGATGAACAGCTCAAGAGCAGTGTTGAGGACAAGGACTTGGGGGTGTCACTTGACAAAAAAATCAACATGAGCCAGTAATTTGCTTGACTAACCTGATAGCATTCTGTGAGGACATAACTGAATGGATAGATTCAGGGAGACCACTGGATGTAGTCTATCTTGACCTTAGCAAGGCCTTTGACACTGTCTCTTATGACATCCTAGTGAGCAAGTTCAGGAAGTGTGGGATGGGAGAGCAGATAGTGAGGTAGATTAGGAGCAGGTTACAAGATAGAGTTCAAAGAGTGGTAATCAGTGGTGCCAGGTCCAGCTGGAGAGCTGTAACCAGTGGAGTCTCCCAGGTGTCAGTGCTGGGTCCAGTGCTGTTTGACATCTTCATCAATGACATTGATGAGGGGACTGACAGAGTCTGCTCAGCAAGTTTGCTGGTGACACCAAACTGGGAGGCTTGGCTGATACAGCTGAAGGCTGTGCAGCCATCCAGGGAGATGAACAGACTGGAGAGCTGAGCACAGAGGAACCAGATGAGGTTCAACAAGAACAAGTGCAGAGTCCTACACCTGGGGAGGAATAATAAACTGAACCAGTACAGGTTGGGAGGTGGTTTAATAAATATTTATAAATACCAGAGGGCTAGGTGTCAGAAGTGGGGGGACAGGCTCTTCTCACTTGCTTCCTGATAGGACAAGGAGCAATAGATGTAAGCTGCAGCACAGGGGGTTCCACCTCAACACAAAGGGCAACTTCTTCACTGTAAGGGACACAGAGCACTGGAACAGGCTCCCCAGGGAGACAGTGGAGTCTCTTTCCCTGGAGACTTTCAAGATCATCTGGATGCCTTCCTCTGTGACCTGAGCTAGATTATAGTCCTGTTCTGGCAGGGAGGTTGGACTCAATGGTTTCTTTGGTTGCCTTCCAACCCCTGACATCCTGTGATGTGCACTTGCACTCCCTTGGAGCAACCTGGTCTAGTGGAAGATGTCCCTGCCCATGGTGGGGGATGTGGGGGCATGAGGTGTGAAACTAGATTATTTTTAAGGTTCCTCCCAGTGCAAACCATTCTATGAATCTATGACTAAAGGTAATATGACTAATCTCTACAGCTCTGCTAGAAAACTTCCATGATCCAAAATACTGAATGACAGTCTTCAAGTCAAAAGTAGGAACTGTACTAAGTTATACTCCCACCAAGCTCTTGAAAAGCTGGTGTGATGTTAATACGTTATTTAATAGTAATTTTTCAGAGTTGCAGCGTCGTCGTGTTACGGAGGAAAAAAACCCAAAACTCTGTAATGAAAGCAAGCAAAAAGCTGCTCAGAAACCAGAAGGTAAATTGACATATACATAAAAGCTGTTTTCCATCGCTCCCCTCTGGCGCACCGTCTTCCGCGTCTGGGGGCGGCGGGGTGCCGGTGTCGGACGGACGAAGGACCAACACCGAGGGCCGAGCAGCCGCCTCGCTACCGTGGCGCAGGCGCCGGAAGGGGACTACGCATCCCGGCGTACCCCGCGGCGGCTGGGCGGGCACCCAGACGGCGCTGAGCCTCGGTGTCCGCGCCGCGGGCTCCACCTTGAGCCCGACGGCCTGCTCAGGATCAGCAGGCCTGGTGAGGCACACCGCCGCGACGCCCTGCCTCGTCTCTGGTTCTCTTCCCTGCCTCCTTGTGTGCCGGGCTGCACCGCACCGCACCGCCCCCGAGGAGGAGACTTGTAAGTACGACACCGCTCCGCTCCCTATCGCTACCGGGCGGCTCCTCGCCTTCGCGCTGGGTGCGCTTGTGCAGCTGGTTCTGGGCGGAGCCAACTGGGGGCGGGGGGAAGCTGCCCACATTCCTGTTTGAGTAGCTTCGGTCGGTCGGGGCAGTCCGGAAGGAGGAAGGTCGGTGGGAGGCCCCAAACCAGGAAGGATTGAAAAATAAAACAAAACAAGTGCGGCGAGAGGGAGAAAGGGCTGTCCTCCGGAGTCGGGACCCAGGCTGGTGCTGAGGTTCTGAACGAAGAGAAGGGCTCTGGGGGACAAAGGTGGTACAGGTGCTTGTGCTAGAAGAGCCCGTTGCTCAAAAGAGCCCTTCGTTTATTTGACCAGGGTACATACGGCGGTTTGTGGTGCAGGCATTTTCTCCCGTATGGCTCTCGTGAGTTGCTAGGTTGGAGCTAGGCCTGACGCTCCCGCGGTAAGTGCCCGAGTCACACACAGGGAGCTCTGCTGGGCAGAACCACTGCGGCTTTTTCCCAAGAGACCGGGAAGGGTGGAGTGATAGACTACAGATGTCCTCTTTCCACAGCCAGCTTTTTGGGCCATGTGCAGCTGAGCACGTACTGAATTATTTAGAAAATACATTCAATATACAGCATTTATAAATAGTATACGCTTCACTTGGCATTGCTTATGGGTGGAAGAGTCAGACAAGATGCTTCCAGAGATTCCTCCTGGTCTATATTGTTCCATGTTGAAAAAAGAGTAGGTGTGCGCTGTGCTGACCAAAATACGACGAGGAATATCCTAGGGTACAACATTGTCACGACAAGTAGGCAAAAACTTCCAAGAGTCACTGTGGTAATTCTATAAAAGAAGAGATCAGTCCTGAAGGAGAAGGCAGGCTGAGACTTTGTTTCTAAAAACAACAATCTGTCAACAAAACATGGGTCAGCTGGTCATGTCTGCTGTATTAGTGAGGTGCAAGATCCCATGATTCACCTCTTGCAGCCTAAATACCTGGTGAATACCATTCAGGTTAGTTCTTTATGAAGGGGCTGCGGTGCCATTTTTATCAGTAAGGAATTGTCTTCACGCAGAACATCTTTCTGTACACATTGTGTCAAAAGGGCTGCCGCCTGAGATATGCTTGTTTAATCCTCTTCCTGCTCCTAGGAAACTGATGTCAGCTTGCCAGTGGAAGCAGGTACATGGCTTGATATAATGATCTTGTAGGCTTTGTCAGAGAAAACTCTAATCTTTATGCCTTTATATGAATTGATGGTGTCCTTGTATGCTTTACAACATGTACCCTTCTGGTTATCGCACATCAAAAAGGATAGGGTGGTGGGATTAAGAGGTTGAACAACATTTAGTAAGGTATAGGATGGCTTCTATATGTATAGAAAGAGTAGCCTCCAGAATTATGAATAGTAAGAAGATATGAGAAGAAATGCAAATTATTACCTAATCAGAAAGCAAACTAAGAACAAAAGGAAGTACTTTTCCACAATAATGAAACTTGTTGCTGTAGGATGTTATGGAGACAAAGTTTAATTGAATTAAAAGAAGTTAAATATATGGAAAAGAGATACGTTATTACAGCTCAAATTCTGCCTCTGGCTCCTCAGGAAATCCCAAAACAGCTGACTCATTTCTAGAGATTGCAGAATAAAAGATCATTCTACGAAAGTACTTTCTTCTTATAGTCCTTAAATATCTAAAATAGCTACTTAATAATTATTTCACATTTCAAAAAGCATTTAAAAATTTTCTTCAGAAGCAGAAACAAAGATAAACTAAGGCTAGTGGTAAAACATGATATTATGTAGGGTAACTTAGTATTAAACTGTTAAAAATACAGTAGTATCAAATCATCCTCATTAATGTTTGTGACATGGAAGTCCCATACAGGTATGTAGGGAATAGTGAGACCTTGAGGCTAAATGAGTGTGGTGCAGGAATAGTGCTTGCAAGAACAATGTATTCACAACTGCTGTATTACTTCGAATAAACAGCCTTGGCCTTTAGATATGTAAATCACATATTTCATCAACTCGATAAGAGCATAACACTATTATTGAAATACTAGATTATATTATATACTTTTTTACTAGTTCAGAAATCATAATTAACTTGCATTTGTAGAAATGGTGTTTAATTTAGTTCAAATGTTACTGTTGTGGTGAAAGAAAAATGAACAAATTACTAATTCTATAAGCTGGTATTACAAAATGGACTTGTAAAGGCCGTGATGTTAACAAGAGCAATGGTTATTCTCTTGCTATAGTGCACCTGAAATTCCTGGCTTATTTGCAATTTGTGAATTATTTTTGAAGATGGGCAAGGTTTGTGCCATTTTTGGGGGATCCCGAGGAATAGGAAAAGCTGTTGCAGAACTGCTGGCACAGAAAGGTTGTCGCCTGGCTGTCATTGCTAGGAATCTGGAAGTAGCCCAAACCACTGCTCGCAATCTTGGTGGTACGTATGCTACTTTGCAATTATTTCTTCACAGTCCAATGCTTAGGTAACTCATAAGCCTGAGAAATATGATGTAAGAGCTGTATCATTACAATTTTCGTTTCACAATATTCTTTGTGAAAATTCTGTCTGCAAGATGTGAGTTGAAAGATGAAAGGTATTGGTCAAGGTCACAACAGGGAGGTGATACGAATAGAGTCATTCATGGCCTCTGATCAAGCCAGAACTGAGACCAGTCGGCTCACGTAGAACTTCTGATTTCCAAAGGCCAAAAACATAAACCAAGAAATTGTTGCATGACTAGTCAATGCAGTACTTCAAAAATTGTCCTTATTTGATTGTCTGGAGATTTAATGGCTCCTCAGGTTTTAACTAGTTCAGCATCTATTTTTCAAATTGAGTTGATAAATTCTGAAGAAGATTTCTGAATGGTACACCAGCTTTACTGTTATGTACTTTTATTTCAATACAGCAGGACATGTGGCACTTAGCTGTGATGTATCCAGTGAACAAGAAGTCCAAAATACTTTTGAAGAGATGAAGAAGAATTTAGGTACTATTGACTATTTGGTTAATGCAGCTGGGATCAACAGGTTGGTTCTTCATTACAATTCTGAATGGCAGCATCTATTTGTAAGGTGCAAAGGGCTTTTGTATTTAGTAAGAGTGCAGTTAGTGGGTACATCTGAAAACGCTGTTAAGTGCTCACCAGTAGTTTGTTTCTGATGATGGTAAAATTCTAACGTGACAGAGCTTTCACTGTAGTTTCTGCATTCTCAGTTTATGATTTCCTGACCTGTTTCATTTGAGTTCTTCCCCCTGAAGTGGTCCAACAAAGTGTTGAAGGAGGAGGCTTTTGTTGCCAGAAGCTTAGTGAACTTTTTCCTTGCTCTGTGCTATCCTTACAATGTCACAATTTTGAATGCTAGAATTTATAGAATCGTATAAATCCTCATTAACGTTTCACTCATCAATAATGTTTCATTATAAGTACATGGAATCATTGATTTTGGTCACTAAGTTATTTTGGGGTTTTTGTTCTATTTATCAGGGATGGTTTGTTGCTGAGAACCAAAACTGAAGATATGATAGCCCAGATTCACACTAACCTTTTGGGAACAATGTTAACTTGCAAAGCTGCTGTAAAAGTCATGATTCAACAACAGGGAGGTGCTATCGTCAACATAGGTAAGTTGCCTATCTAATCCTCGGGTGTTCTGTGTACTGGCTTTCTGGAAAGCATTAGGAGGTGTAACATGTCAAATTGCTGCTCGTTGCTATTGACTTACTTATATTTAGACATTCTGTGTGTAACATGTTTTTATGAATGCTTATCCTATGTGTAATTCCAGCAACTTCTAAATATTAAACCAGTTTGTTTCAGTATCTTGCTCAATAAAGAGTTTTACTATTCTTTATCGACACTTCCAGCTGCTAGTCGTTTAGTTTAGTTAGTTGGAGTTTCTTTGGTTTGTTTCTGTGAAAGGATTTTTCTTTTTAAAGAAAGCTTCTTATTTTACTGTTAAGGTGCTTGTTGGTCAACAGTTACATAAATTCCAGAAAAATTGCGGATAACTGAGGGATTTGCTTGTCCCAGCAGTAGCTGTGAAGTACACTTAGTAATATACTTTAAATTCTTTTTCTTGTAAACTCATATTCCATTCTAAATTGAGAACCTTGATAAAGCTAGTACAAAGGTTCTGACTTAATCGTTTAATCTTTTCTTCTCTTTCATGTTTCTTTATTTTAGGAAGTGTTGTAGGACTTAAAGGCAACTCTGGTCAAAGTGTGTACAGTGCTACCAAAGCGGGATTAGTTGGATTTTCACGCTCTCTTGCTAAAGAAGTAGCAAAAAGGCAAATACGAGTGAATGTGGTTGTTCCAGGTTAGTTTTTGGGGTCATAGAATCGTAGAAGGCATCAGGTTGGAAGGGACCCTTGAAGGTCATCTTGTCCAATCCCCCTGCAGTGAGCAGGGACATTTCCAGCTAGATCAGGTTGTTCAGGACCCCATCATCGAAAATACTAGATATTTGCTGTTCTCTGAAACTAACTTTAGGCAATTTGCTTTTATTTTCTCAAACTTTTATAAGTAAATGTTTTAAATTTTTTTTTTCAGGTTACACTATACAATATTCTTTTACAAAACCTTCAGTCTTTTTAAGGGAACACTGAGAAATTTGACAGTGTGTTTACCTGTTCCTTTGTCCCTTACTAAGTAATAAATATCTATTTTTGTTTGTTTGTTTCTCCTTCAAGTCCTATTGTCCTTGCAGATGGAAGGATTAGAAGTAATTATCTGAAGACAGCTACTCTTGTCTACTCTTAGAGAGTGCTTATTTGTTGTTAGAGAAACATGAAAGACCACAAGAAGCTGGCATGTAATCGTCCCTGTGTATTCCTGTAATAAAAGGAGAATCTGGAAGGAAAGTTCTGTAAGGACAAGGCTGTGACCACAATATGATCTAGTCCAAGCAAAGCCCCACCCTTATGGAAAAATCTGTCTTTTCTGACTTCCTATTTACATCTGTGTGCTCTGCCACTCACATTGTGCTGGCTCAAATGCCTTTAAGAAGCTCTGTGTGAAACAGTTCAGCTTGTTAACTGTGTAAAAAATACCTTTTATTGTTTAGTGAGTTGAGCAGCTCACTGAAGGGTCCAGTGCCATCATAAAGGGGCACGGTTTTACAGTAGAAGGAAAATTGAGACTTTCTCTTCTTGGTGGCAGCTAGAAAACAGAAAAGATCAGTTCTCTATGAAGCTTCAGCTTATGGGGAAAGAAGTGAAGCAGTGGAAATATGATCTCAGATAACTGGAAATTGTTAAGAAATACTCTTAAAATTGTCAAGAAGTAGACTTCAAATGAGTGCTGTAATAGAAATTATGTAAGCGCTGTCCCAAGTTCTAGAAAATACAATGGAAACACTTGCCAGCTGCAGGTATTTCTTGCCAAAGATTTTATACTCCTTTTTACTGAAAGTGTTTTGGTGACAAGACTGTATGTTGTCTTTAAGAAAAGTGATACTAAATACAGCTTGGGAATCCAGTTTTAGGAGTTACCTTTTGTTTCCATAGACTTCTACAGATCTCTGGTTTTATGACTACATCATGCTTCCCAAAATAGAAGGTATTTTATTGGTTAGACAAAAAATTGTTCTCAGTTATAAAATTACGTGGTTTAACTTCAGAGTCTTTGAAGAATGGCAGCTGCTGCTGAGCCCTAGCAGTAGATTTCACTTTGGAGGCTTCCAGATAAAATCCAGTAGAGGAATTCAGCTGAATGTTAGATAACTTCTGTTATCTCTCCTCACAGGCTTTATTCATACAGAGATGACTGCTCATTTGAAAGAGGATCAGCTGAAGGAAGCAATTCTCCTTGGAAGATTTGGAGAGCCTCATGAAGTTGCACATGCTGTTGTCTTTCTTCTAGAGTCCTCTTATGTTACAGGGAGTACTCTAATTGTAGATGGAGGCTTGCACCTTATGACTTAAGTACTACTCTGAATAAGTATTTATGTAAATGTAATTATGATAATATATAAAAATTAAAGGGGGCAGGTTAAAATTAGTTGAAGATTGATGTATGTAATTGATTTGAAATTCCTCAGTCAGAGGATGAATTTTTCACCAGCAGGTCCAGAATCATGGAATACATCTGTTTGAAAGAGACCTCAAGGATTATCCAATCTAACTCTTGACCCAGGACTGAAGAGTCAACATTTAACCGTGTCCCTAAGCAGCAGGTCCACATGCTGCTTAAACACCTCCAGGGATGGTGACTCCACCACTGTGATTTGATACTATGAAGCCTGTATGTAACAATTTGATAAAGATCTGGGTTTGTTATCATGATAGTTTTAAATAACATAATTAAACAGTTTAAAAGTACTTGATAAAGTCATGTTTTCCAGTTTCGGATAGAGTGGAGATTTTATTTGAATTATGATGTTGCACAAAGGTTAATAAATATGTGGAGGCATATTTACTGGTTGGCAGGTTTTCATGTAGGGTGAAGACTGCAAACTGTAATTTTTTGTTCTTATCGGTTAGCACCTTCAAAGTGGTGAGGAATCTCCTTTGGTTTTTGTTCACTTGTAGCTGACACTACAAAGCTAGGAGCTTCTATATCTTCAGCATACCTGAATTGCCTTCAGGAGATCTAATTATATGCATTGTGTTTTTATAAAGACAAAACTTGCTCAGTTCTATTTGTGAATGTATGTACAACACTCATTTAAACCAGTAGCACTTGTGCATGTATATTGAGCAGCTTGGCCATTGAAGTTGAGTTTGAGCTTCGTGTACACTGGTGAACAGTACAGCTGCCACATAAAAGACTTTTCACTGACTCAATAGATGTTTAGAAAACACCTCTCATTTCCAGAGTGTGAAGTCAAAGTGTATTACTACATAACTTCTTGAACAGTCAGCTCAACTATGGTATGTTGACGCTCTTTAATATGTATGTATAGTCAATAAAATAGCCATTTATTTTATTCAAAGCAGCGTTTGAAGCAGATTAATAACCTGGTTGTTAAATAATACTGAGTGTTCTCTTTTTGAAAACCTACCAAAAATTTTACCCCAGGCTTTTCCATTGAGATCAAGTAAGTTTTGACAATTGATGTTTTTATCATCTCTATGAATGTGGTTTAGGACCTTCACTTCTTAGCTCCTGGTGTTCATTGCATCATGATCCAGATGTTGATTCAGCTTTTGAAATTACTTTCTGTCTTGGCACAAACGAAAGTACAGAAAGAAGAGATCTCACTGATGATAACTTTGAGTTTTGTAAGTCAGATTTTCTTCATTTGCACAGCTGAGAAATTCTGTCTTTGTGCCAAAAAACAGTGCATGTTCAAGCTTCTCACAGGTATGTATTGAGAAATAATACAAGGAATGACTGTTCAGGAGGTTTTACAGTTGGTTGTGTTACTCACTCTGGAATCTAAAATACCACTAAAGGCAATCCTTTCAGGGGTGCTTATCTTCCTGTTATCTCTTTGTAGAGAGATGATGTTATTTGTTGTGAAAAGTTTCGTGGCATACGTGTCTTTGTACCAAAACTAAACCTGCTGATTATGTTTCCCTTTGCTAGGAGGAATTGGCCAGAGAATAAATAAATATTGTCAGAGGGCACTGAAGGTGAAGAAGGACAGCTGGTACTCCCAGTTTTGCTATTCAAGTAGTAGTATGTCAGTAACTTGGCTGCTGCCTCTACCTGTCCTTGCTGTTTCAGAGGCAAAGCTTTTGTGACTCTCTTGACCAGAAGCAAAAATTTAGAGTGACATTGATTATTATTTTCTTTGGGTAAGGAAACTGTTAGATGTTATTAACTAAGTTTTTTGTTGTGTTTTTTTTTTTTTTTTTCCATCCAAATAATGCAATACATACTATATTACTATTATCCTGTTTCTACAGGACTAGACTGAAGCATTGGTAGTCTTAAAGTCATAGTTTTATAAAAGACCTTGTCATGGTAGACCTGACAGGTCAAAATAAGCCTATATATGTGTGGGCTTGCTGAGACATGTTTTTATGCTCTCCTTCCTTCTGTTTTGGGGAGAAACAACCACGGACAAAGGACAAAAGACCTGGAGCCATGGAGTCTCAAGGACCCTGGCTTGCTCAAATTGTTTTGCTCCTGCTTTTATCCTGTGGTAAACAAAGTACATGCCTTGTACCAACGTTGTGCAAGGCCTGTGCTGTTCCCTAATATGCATATAGCAAGCCTGTGGCTTCACTTAATATGGTCAAACTTGGCTAACTGCCATTCTGATTGGCTAGTCTATGTCCAAAGACCCATTAGTCTCAGACATTGATATAAAAACATATGAGCAGGTAACACAACGTTCTTTGCCATTGTAATTGTGTTCTGCCATTGTATCTGTGCTCGGCTGGTGTATCTGTGCTTGTTGCTGCCAGCTGCCACTGGCAGTGATACTGCCTTATTGTTTATAGCATAATTCTTTGATAAGCTATAATTCATCTCTGCTGAACAGCCTGGAAACTACCTGCTTCAAGTTTCCCAAGAGTAGCCTTAAACATATGCCTGCATAGCCAGCATGACATCCTGCCTGCCCCTCCACAGGTTTCCAGCTGTTGGGAGTTGAGAGGAAGCAGGTCAGAGATTGTCTGCTCCCTTTCCCAGCATCCTGTGGAGCCTGGGAATAATCCAAAGTCTCAGCATCCAACAGGGCCATTGACAGAATTCCCTGCAAGTGATTGGGTACTGTCTGAAACTGTTACTAGCCACTTGAGTCAGGAAAGAAATAATACTTGTGAGTAAATACCTAAAGTCTTTTGAAATCTACATAGCAAGCAGAAAGGAGCCCCGAGTCCATCTAGTAGGCAAACAGCACAAGTTGACCACAAGTACCTTCTTTTCCAGTTCAATTGAGTTCAATTAATGTTTATATATTACTAGTTATTACTAGATCTAGTTATCTTCTATGTGATGTGTTCCACGACTGTTGCAAACAAACCTGATTATTATTAAAATTAGTGGTGAGAATTTTGAATATCAAAATTAATAAACAATATAAATTTTGAAAAATATATCTCACATCAATTAATTGCCTCTCCGTTACAGACCTTTTTTCCCTTCAAACTGGTAAATGAAAACTGAAAACTAGTTAAAAACAGTAGTCTGTCTTAGTGCTTCCTGTGTACATCTGTTCTAAGAGGTAATACCTGTTTATCAGACTGAGTTTCTGTCTCACTTGATGTGATGTCTCAGACATTGGAATTGTTAATGTGTATAGTAGGTAACAGGCCAAATGTGTGGTGATGTCGCCTTAGAAGACTCTTGTACATCCATCAGTTTGCCACTAATAAGTTTGAATCTGCCAAATCAGTTTTTGTCTCTGGATCAGTCTCAAGTTTAGACCTCTGTCCTATCCTGCCTGCTTCAGTTGTTTCTGTTTCAAAAGGAAGAGTCATATTTCATTTAGTTGCATGTTTCTCAAAAGCTTTTTTCACCCTACATCATTGTTGTTGTCCTCTACCTTCAGTGAATTACCTGTGGATGTTCTGCTCAAGTTCCTGCATTATACCAAAAATTGATTGAAGGTTTTGTTTCTGGCTTGGAACTTCTATTTTTAACTCCCTGTGGCATTGCCTGCACTGATGTGCTGGTTTGAGGGTAATTGGAATATTTTAATGAGAAAAAATAGATTATAAGTCGTGAAAATAAAACAATGGTGATGTCTACTTCACTCATAGGTTTGCTGAAATGTATAAAAAGAAGGGCATAAGCATAGATAAGACAGTGTCTGTCAGAGTCTGTTGGTGTCTGCCTCTCTCCCTGGCTTCTGCTTGGATCTGTGTAACCCAATTGATCATTCTGCTTCTAACTGCCCTCACCCATCTTTCCAATGCACCTTGCATGTAAAACAGATTCTGGGATAAGATTGGGGGTGGAGAGAAGGCGGAAGGATGGTAGGCAGCCCCTCGTGGGGACTCTGATTTCTGGGAGGTGTGTTTCTATATTAGCTTTAACTTGTATATTTCTGTACGTAGTTGTAAATATTTGTAATATATTGTAAATATCTGCTTGTATATTATACTGAGCTGTGAATATAAAGCTTCATTCCTTAACTTCCAGCCAGCTGAGTCTAGTCTGGGTGAATTCATCATGTGGGGGAGTGCGTAACTCCTGAACCACCACAAGTGAGCACTTCACTTTTCATTTTGTTCTACTTGCCTTATTCAGTCATGGCTCCTGTTCCTAAGGTGCTGTTCAGTTTGTTTGCACTTTTGTGAATTGTTCCTTTGTGCTCTGTCTGTAATTTTTGCATTCAGTGACAGATTCTGTTTGACTGCTAAAGCTAGACTGATGGTTTTTACAAAGGTTGTTTAGTTCATGATGACATCCGTCTGCTCACAAAAAAACTGTTTAATTTGGCATGCGTGTTTAAAGTTGTCGTACTGAAGTTCACTATATACAGTCTTAGCGATGTCAACAAGCACTGCATTTTTTTAAACTGTCTTTTCAGTTTAATTTTGGCATATATCCTTATTTCGTGTCACTCCTTTATGGAAGTCTGTAGAGGATTGCCGTCTTTATTAATAAACTAGGTCAATATTCTTTCAGAAATAAGGTTACCATTGCAAAGTCACAAAGCTAGTCTTTGAAAATAGCATTTTAACTCAGGTCTTGTACACTTCTGGGGACAACAGCCAGAGTTGGGTGTCCCTGACTGGACATTTATCCAGTCCACTGCTAAATGATATCTTTCATGAGAGTTATATTGCTGGCCTTATAGCTCTTTGATGCTATAGCTACTGCAATTGTATTGTATTGGTAGTAGAATAATTGTATTGGTAGTAGAATAAAGTTTACTCAAAGTTTACTTACTAGGCCTAGAAATTCAATCCTTATTTGATTGGATGTGCTAATACTTTGATATGTAGCTACACATTTTTCCTGTCTATTTTGTATTAGTATCTTGGTTATTTGTCTCACTTCCATTGTATTTCTGATGTGCCAGTCATGTCACTGATTAAGAACAGGCAATTAGTTTTTTTACATCTCGTGCTGCTAGCATTTATGCTGAGCTATATATAAATATGTTGGGATTTTCCATGTGGATTTTTTTTAGCAGGACTGTATGCTTGATTGGCAGCATTAATTCTCATTGGAATTTTGATAACTTCAATCTTGTATTAGACATACAGAGTTTCTGTGATTTCATGCCTAGTGGAAGTGAGAGCATGTGCTTTTTATTTATCTGATTCTTCTGCTGTGTTGCTTAAAACTCTTCTATGATTTTTATTTAAGTACCATTGGAGCCTTAGTTCTGCTTGTCCCTTAAGAAGTGGATTTGTAACGTGGAGCTTGCTGTAGTGAATTTCTATGATGAGTCTTCTGCTTTTGAGGTACCTATTACGGTTGGTTAGTCATCAACACAAGTTTTTAGCAGGACACACAAAAGCTCGGTGGTAGTGGTGGAGTTTCAGTACTGCAGCTGTAAACAGGAGCTGTCTTGAGGAGCAGCTTGCACAGACTTCCTTTTGTGGTAACAGATGCATACAGTGTGTCGAGTTAGCATGTGAGGGTGCTAGATTTCACTGAAGAGCTTTCCTTTTGGCCTCCTGAGGGCAGTCTATGCTAAGGTATTGCTGTATTGGTATTCCTGGATTAGTAGGTCTATGTAATAGGGAGGTGAAGTTGCCTGTGTAGATACGAAGTTGATAGCTGGCATTATTGTTACCAGTTTTGTAAAATCCAAATCCATCCATCTTGAGCTGTGTGGAAATGTAAGGTGTGTTTTTTAAAAGATGATCTTGAGTTCAGTGAAATTTGGATAGAAAGGGGATATCTAAATACCAGACTTCAAACTCCCTATTACATTATCTACAGTTACAATATACAGTGTAATTTTTATCTATTGCTGTTGGCCAAATTTCTGTTCTTTGATGTGCTGTGTAGTGTGAGAGATTGCATTGCCTGAAACAAAGATATGCATTGCCTGTTGCAGTTTTGTGACATTTTTTTTTTCAAAAGCATAGTGTAGTCTGTTTAAGTAAAGCTGAAAGTGAGAACTGAACTTTCAAAGACCAAGCATACCCATTTAATTCAGGTAATCCATCAATGCCAGGACAGATGGAATGGTGAAGTCTTCAAAGACTACTCACAGTCTCTTTAAAAACTTCCCTAATGTCCCAGATTACATTTTATTTTCACTCACACACTATGTTCAATTTCAGGCTCCTTTTTGAAGAGTTAGCAACAAATACTACATTGTTGTGTTCTGAAATGAAAAATAATCTTCCTGTCACAATTGGTAAAACTAAAACTGCTTTGCAATTTGGTTCTGGTGATGTCAAACATGTTGAGACAGCATCCTAGTGGAACCTGCCAAATCTTGCTTGGTATTATACGCACATGAGGATAATGTCAGTGAGAGCATGGGGGTAGATGTCACCAACCTAACACTGAGCACATGGAGCTGCCTGGGTGTTACCTGTGTTTCCCTGACTGCTGGCTTCTGCTGTTGAGGTAGCCTTGCGTGTGCGTCATGTTGCTACACTTGAAGTTACTGGGCTATTTTGAACAATTTGTGCAGGGATAGCTGCACAGAAAATCCATGGTATTGCTGAAGCATGTTTGTGAAGCAGTTTGATGTTTTGAGAGTTCTAATCTGCAGATCTCCCAGCCCTGTGCTTCTAATGCTGAATGCACTGTAAATATGCATTGCACATACATGTTAGAGGCTGCATTTTAAACAGATTTCCACTTGTATGCTGAAGACTTGTATGCTGAAGCTCTAGGTTACGGTGTTTTACTTCCTGTTGCTGTCATTCTGGCTTTTCATCCTAAATTTTTAGGTAGCTGGAAGACTTCTCCAGGAAACTCCTTGCAGCCCTAGAGGAAAGAATCAACATTGTTATTGCTTTTGCTTTGTATCAATGCCATTTAGTGTGCATGCATGATTTTTGATGGTGAGATGGCTCTGCCAGCAGCACACTGGAAACTGCATTCATTCTCAGCAGGTTCTTGTAGCTCTTATGTTGGAAGTCTTATAGCAGATTCTTGCAGTTCTTGTGTTGGAAGGCACATAGAACAGAGAGCATCTGTAGTTTTGTAGGTCACCCTAATTGTCAGAGCACCAGAGTGGAGGTCATGCTAAGCTTTTTGCTATGCAGTGGAGCTGGAAATATTAGATTAGCCATGTTAATTTATTGCATGGTTTTGCAAAGGTTTTCTGTAACTATGTTTTCTATAATATCTTTGTTTCTAGTGGCACCATGGTGCCTTTTTTCCAGCGCTGTGTTATCTAGCTTCCAGTAGCACTTATGTGCTTGTATTTCTCACTGATTAATTAGGATGGTGTCTTTCCGCTGAGTGATAACCTAATATACTACATTAGTAGTGTGAAGTGAGTTTTGTTTTCAGATATTTTCAGCTAAAGTTATTCATAAAGAGGTGTTTGTATTATCATGGTAATAAACTCAATGCTACCTATGAAATGGACAACTCATTTGAGCTTCTCTTACTTCATCACAAATAGGCAACTAGAGTTTTGCTGTATTAACTGCTGTTTCTCTGCCTTGCACGTCGAGCTTGGCCATGCTTACTGGGAGTTCAGTCCTGAATTATGACTTGACAACTGCTAAAACAGCCAAGACACATCTGAGCTTTAACCTGAGGGCAGTGGACTTGCACTGATCATCAACATTTTTTGTTGTTGTGTTTATTGAAGTTTGCATCCTTGCTTCACCTTGGGCTTCAGTGGCACGTTCTGGGCAAAGACAGAACGTTGATGTCTTAGTCCTTCGAATTACTGACTGGAAGCACAATGACATGCATCAGTTTTATGATGTAAAGGCCATTATTGTAAAGAAACAGTTATTAGCAGTAGCTGGGCCTTTTCTTATAACTGTTTTTATATGCTGCAAGAAAACATTAATCACAAATGAAACCTTTGTTCTGCTTTTATGAAGTTGGTTATTTAGTGGACTTGCTACTAAGAAAAAGCTTAAAAATAACTCTTAATAAGATTTTTAACTGTCATGCTTTTTGTAAACAGTTCTTTGAGGGGAAACAAGTAACAGAGCCTGGTTTTGATTTGGAGCTCTACATTATGTAATTACACTTTTTTCCTAGTGGAAAGTGGATCTGCAACATTTTAAACTGAAATTTTTGAAAGCTGCTGCTGTTCCTTTCCTAAATGGCATTGTTCATGTACAGTTCAAGATTGCTAGATTTAATGACACTTGTACTGATGGAAAAATTGGATTGTATTGTAACTTTAATTTTTTATACATTATTATACATAGAGGTATGTTGCCTGTTTATATGGCAAGTATGACAAAGTATTTGCAACACCTTTTGCAGTATCCTTGGCAATGCTTCAGTCCTTTGTAGAAATACTCAGCAATGTCTGGGCCGAGAGTCAAGCCAAAACAGCTTGATAATATGCTTGCTGGGAACACAAAAAACCCTCAAACTAATACAATCAGTGTGATTAAATTTGTAGAGCCCCTGCTGTGATGTCACCATTCTGAATAGTGCCTGTGTGCTGTTGTTTTCTTCTCCTTTCTTGTTCTGCAGCTGTTTCTGGACCTTTTACACTACTGCAAAACTAGAAAGTGACAGCAGTTGTGCGACTTCATCTGCTGTGCTGCATTTGACCGATAAGGCAAGAAAATTTATCTTTCCTGGTGGTGCTGGACTGAAGTTCATTCACCATTCTCTACACAGTTGCTGAAATCACTGCTCTACAGGTATGTCCGCTTGCAGCCTGGCTTTTTTGCTCAAAGTGTGAATTTAGCATTATATTTCAAAACACATTTTTGTTAGAGATCTAGTGCAGTACGAGATTGTTTTATATATTAGTCACTTCTGTAAGAGGATGCAAATGGTCGCTTAGTTCTGCATGAGAGGCATAAGCTATAAGACACGTTAAAGTACTATGTGTTGTCTGGAACAGATTAAGTTTCTTTGGGCAGGAGCTGTGTTTTCATCTGCCTGATGTGTCTGTGTTCATGATTCTGCTCAACCAAGGACTGTGCAGAGGGACGGCTTTTTACTTCAGCTGGCTCAGGAGAAGGAGCTGAATGTCAGCAGATTCTGCCCCTTGCGTGTACAGCTGAATTATGAGACAGCAAATCAGGGCTGTTGTCAATGTGCACAATCTGAGCAGGCGAGAGCATACAGCTGGTCCTTAGTCTTATGACATCAAGTGCTGTGTATTAAATCCACTTGAGCTGCTGGCAGAGATAAGGATGGAGTTGTCCCTGTGGGTAGAATCAAGGCAGTTATTGGCATACAACCCAAATGAATTAAAATGGTCTTTGAAAGTGGTAATGTAGAAAGAAACTATGATTTATAAGGTAGAGTTTCAAATTGAACTATAGCTTTGATCCCCATCCCCCTGCTGGCTATAATGGGAAAAAATTGTGTATATTAACTAATGGTTGCTGTCCTCATGAAGTTGCAGGATAAAGGCACTATGTGCTAAAGTACTCCACCAGTTGAGAAAAACCGTCATGCAAGTGGAATTCTGCACCTCAATATTCGTTAGTGCTCTTGAGAGTTTTCAGTCATCATCCTGAATATAGTTGCATTGAGTCTTCAGTCACTTTGAACACAGTTGGACTGAGCAGCTTCCTAAATAACTTAAGGGCTTCCCATAGCTAAACATGAAGTCTTACAAAAACTTAGGACTTCTTTTTTTTAAAGTTCTATAAAATTATGAAAGTACACTTTCAGGTCATACTATCTATATCAAAGCAGTTTGTGAAGATTAAGCTTCTGAAAGTTACTTTGTTGTTTCCAAGAATTTCAGATTTTTGGCTTGAAAAGTATGTAGTTTTCTCATGCCACACTTGTATCTCTGAATTTGTAAACCCAAACAGTCCCAGTAACTAAGTAACAGCACAGCTGAATGTTTTCATAAAAACTTTGCTGCTTAGAGATGTGATTTACTACTTGAGTGTGTCTGTACATACATACAGAGGCAAAAAGTGATGATGACCTCATCTTAAACCAGCTCACAAGAGCAGTCTCAGTTTTGTAGTCTGTATGCCAAAAACAAATTTACTGTAAGCAGACAGAAATCCATTGATTTCAGCTGCAACATCACTATCACTATTAGTACTTAATTGCTGAGATAATTCTGTTCATGATTGTTCAAGTTCTGTAATGTAAACCTAAAAGAAAATTGCTGTTTTGCATTTCTCCTGTTGTGTTTGCACAGAAGATAAAGTTAGCTCATATTCAGGAGTTTAAANTTTTTTTTTTTTTTTTTGGTGGATATTGCCTTGTTAGCAGACTCTTCTAAAATTAATTTAGCAGTGCTTGGGCCATGCTCTTTGCTTCAAAGTAGTTGTAAGTGATGTCATATTGCGTTACTAGATACATATTTTCTAGCCTATTTAAAAGCATCTTCAAGTACTTCCATTTGGCAAAGGTTTCTAAGAATTTATAGATCTTGCTCTTCTGTTATGTTTAAATAAGATTCCAGGGCACATGAAGAGAATCCTGATAAGTTTTAGACATTCTGAGATGCTATGTATAGCTCTCATTTTGTCTGCATTCATCACGTTTAAAATGTCTAACTCTTACACCTGTATGCTTGTAATGGAAAAGTTAATAGTCTTTACCAGAAGGAAAACTTTCTAGTTGTGTAATATTTATTGATGTTAAACCCACATTATATCAGCACAACAATCCAAAGTAATGATAATACAATTTTTTATAAATATGAATAAAGGGTGGCAAAATAATGCTAGTGAAGCTAAACAAAAAAGGTAAAATTAGCATGTCACAGTCAAGAAAAATTTGGCAAATGGTACGACATACTTTCCTAGAATAGAATCAAATAATTCCCAGATGACAGCCTAAGGCGTTAATCTATATTAACGATTCCTGTAACTGGTCACATCCTGCACCAGAACAGTACTACCTTAGGTGCTAAAGTTTATTAGTCACTAAAACACAAAACAAACTCTGTGTACTTACAAAGCAATACACATATAGCACTAATGCAGTATATGGTGTACACAATTAAAAAATTAAAAAGAACAGCCCTAAGTACAGGATTTCTGAGTAACTGGATCGAGATAAAGAATCTCAACACTTTTATTATAAATAACAAAAGATATGGTATGTGTGCTTCGTACAAGGAATACAGTGTTTTCCTTTCATAGCTCGTACCATCAAATGCTTTTTTTCTTGTCAGGCTTAGTAATTCATCCCTCCCTCCCAATTATCTGAAATTCATTTGGTTCTAATTTAAAACTGCGTAGTCAGGTCTGACTTCAGTGGGGCTCCAGCTTGACAGAGCCTTGCACTCAAAGTAGCCTTCAGACTTTTCAGCTACAGCACAGACTCTGCTCAATAAAAGAGCTGTCACTTGTCAACAATCAGAAGGAAAAAATGAAATCTACCAGAGCTGTGTTACTATAAGAAAGTCACCAATTTGATGTTATTTTTGTCCATCTTCATTTTCTACTTCCTCAGATCTGCAAGCTTGGCACTTGTGTGTGTGAATGTGACATTTAAATGCATGTTTCAGTCTCAGCCCATTTTTCACTTACTGTACATTTCCAAAATCCTCATACGTGCTACACAAACTTTAAACAGTCGAATATCCCATACATGCGCTTACAAGTTTTCTGCTCACCCTTGAATTTCAGCTTCTGGAAGGGGGTATCACAAGGTTACAGACTGTCTTCAGAAAACCATTAGAGAGCTGCACCCTCTTGCCCTGTCCTGCTCCCACCCCCTGCAGTGATGTACTGCAGTGGTTTGTACTCTCAGCATTTTTTCCCCTGTCTTGTTACTAATATTTATAGTCTGAAGCAGACTTGTTATATTGCATGTCAGCTCTTTTTCTTCTTTATCTTGAAGAGATTAAATTACTTATTCTCGAACTGTCTTTGCTGTATCTTTGTGAGTAAGCCTCCTCCTAGACAGCAAACAGGAAAAATACAAAAAAATTGAAAATTACAGTGTTGATGTTGCTTTGTAGAATTGTCCACACTTAACAGCATTTAAGGCAAGATAATTGTTGTAGAATGGAAGGCAGTTTGCAGAGATACAGCGTTTTCTCCCATGTCTCTTCCTTGTCCCTTCCTGTCTATTCTTACAATATTGCACTTGTTGGTTGTAGCTCTCAGAATGCATTGCCATTTTAGAACTATAGATACATTCTAATGTTCTTCGTGTTCTAACGGCCTCACAAAAAACGTCTTGCACCATTAAGTTTTTTATAGCATCTACTTACTACTGATGAAGGCATGTAGTGATAGAGTTTTCTTCTGAAACGTCTGTCTCTCTGATGTATTTTGGCCTTTATGAAAAGGGTTACTCGTAAGAGCTGAAGCAACTTAGGTGTAAGGAACTGGTGAATGTGAGTTGTTGTGCAATGTGTACATTTCTATTAATAATCTATCTATTCTTCTAATTTGGTATAATGAATAAGGAATACATGGTTATTGTGTTTGTTGATCTTTTGTACTTGAAGGTGTCTGCCTTTGCATAAAGTGACATAGAAGTATCATTGGTCAAGGCAATGGCTTTCAGTGTTTCTGCTCTGAAAGAAAATGATGGAAGTGGCAGCTGGATCTACAGATCATCGCTCTCTACCAAGCCAGATGGCATTGTCAGATGGACTGGATTTGCTTCAGGCTGGAAAGCTGCTTTGATGTCTAGTCCTTGGTCACAAAGTGCAGCATACCGACTGGCTGAGGGCCGCACCTTCTTTGGCTTGGTTGTTTGAGGTGGTTGTTGCCACTGAGCTATAGATTTAAAAGGAAAGAAAATATGTTAGCCATCTCATGCTGTGCAACAAAGCATGCCAGATGCACAGGCAACCCTTTGTAAAGGAGATGCTAATTTCTGAGCGGAAGAAAACCATTATATCAAAGGTAAGTTTGTTTCATATCTTGGTGGTTTCTTTTTCTCAGCATCTAGTTTCACCTTCAGATGTGGTAAGTAGAAACAATAGTGTCTGTGTTTGTTACTTTGCCTTCTTGGCACTGCATTCTACTTTCCTTGTATCACTGGGAAGGGTAACGGCATGGGGGTTGATTCTGTGCACTAACATTACAGTGACAGGCCTGTTCCAGGGTTAGTTGTTGTATATGAAAAGAAATCATCTGGTTGCCATTGTGTCCCCCCCCACACTGTATGCTGAAGAATGCTGAGCCAAGTCTCTGATTATCAAGTACCACTACTACCACAGATACCATCACTGATAATTCCAGTTTCTCTCCATCCTCCACCTATTTATGAGAAGATGGGTAAGAGATTTTTGTTTAAGAAATATTCACTATAGAAGGAGCTGCTTTGGAACAAACTGAATAATTAAGCACAAAGCCATAAAACATCTACAACACTTCTGGATAGCTGTCACAGGTGTATTACAGACTAATGTACAGAAAAATACAAAAGGTTAGGGAAGTGCTAGGCAGAGCAATAGTAATGATGATCCACAAAAGTAATGTAATCATGCCGTTATCTGTTGTTAATGAGCTATATTTAATATACTAAGCAAAATCAAAAAGCTTGCATGCTTGTTTTTCTTTAGATATCTGAAAGATGGAGAATATACTTTGACAGAGAATTTGTTGTCTTGATGTGGATCGTTACTATTGAGGAGAAACTATAAACAAAAGAAAGAGAGACCAGTGTAAACCATACTGTAAACAAAATGAAACTTAGAGAACTGTTGCTTTTGAGGGGATTTATGTGATCGTGAAAATTGAAGTCACTTACTATAAACATCCAATCTGGCAGTGCAAGAGACAATCCCAGCCTCATTCTTGGCTGACACAGTATACCAGCCAGCATCCTCCTTTGTAGCTCCCTGAATCAGCAGGCAAATGTAGCCATAGTTGTCCTGGTGCATGCTGAATAAGAGAAAAGTAGAAAATAGCTTTATTTGAGAAGCCTAAGTTTTCACCAGTACATTTCTGTAAGTTCTAGAAGAGAAATCTCCTTCTCCACTTGCTTGAAGTGCAAAGACATTTGTTTAAGTCCAAGAATGGAAAACAAAACTAAGATTTTTCTTTTGAGTCAGGCATCAGGCTGGCCCCACGTTTGAGTAAATGTAATAAATTATTACAATAACTGGTTAATATTTAGGAGCTGCAGTTCATATAAGGCATTCTGATGACCTTCTAGGCTTTCATTTGTGTTACAGGATAGATTGTCACTGAAGTTATACATGGAGAGATTACGCTAATCAGTCTAACCTCACTCGGTCAGTGTTGTATGTGAGTGACTCGTTCTCCTTCTTCCAGAATATCTGAGGAGATGGCTCCCCCGAGATTCGACACTCCAGTCGCACTGGGAATCCCTCAGTCACACCTGTGTTTTGTAGCTTCTCTATAAACACAGGTGCTTTGTGTACTTCCTTAGCTGTGAAAATAAAGATGGCAGTCATGTTGACACTAGTCTGTGAAAAGGCAGCCTTTCTTCCAGCAACATGCTAAAAATCAATAATGAGAAATCTTAGTGGCAGAAAGCTTCAGTGTTGTCTTCATTAATCACAAAGTTCAGTCGGTCCTGGTTCATATGAAGAAAACAGTCGTATCAGTGTTTTAACAGAGGAGAAGTGAGCACTAACAGAGCTAAGTGGTTCCTCCTCTATCCCTCAATTAATTGAAATGTGGAGTGTGAAGATTGGATATGTAAACAGTTGCCCCTTCATATTCCATAGAATATGGGCTTTTAATTACACAAGAACTGCTCTACCAGGTCAGCATGGCATTAGTCTAATATGCTGCAAAATACACAGCCCATGTCCTACTGGCTGTCCACTGGCAGGTACAAGTCTGCACAAATTGCCATTGAAATCCCCATTCAAATAAGGGGTTTGATTTATGACCTCAGCTGTGGCAACAGACAACTTCCCTAACTGTGTGCACAGAGGTCACTTGCCAGTCAACTTACATCACCAGATATAATCACTATACTGTAGCTCTGTTACTGCTGGGTTTCCTATGCTTCCTCCCCTACCCTTTAACCACATAATGTGATATCACTGGGGTTTCCCAGTTCCTGTTGCCCTTTCAGTGTTCTGTGTGGCAGTCTAGCACAAAGACGTTACCTGCAACAATGAGCTCCAGGCTGAATGTGTTTTCACCAGCTCGATTGCTGGCAATGCACGTGTAGATTCCAGCATCTCTGGCTGTGACGGGCTCTATGATCAAGGAGTGCACACCATTCTCACGCACCAGCATTTTGTGGGAACTATCAGGGCGAATTGGTCTTCCATTAAGTTGCCAGCTTAGATCTGGAGTTGGTAATCCACTAACCTTAAGTGTAAACAGAATAATGGGAATTGGTCTTAGCCATATGCAATACTGGAGGAGTCCTGACTTGCTACTTCAGAGAAGTTTGGTTTTGTTTGCTACTGCAGGTGTACAGTGAGATTTAAAGATCTAATTCTGTCCTGAGTTTCACATTGGCTCACTTCTGTTCATACACTTTCACACCAACTCCCTGAATTCCATGATGTCTTATGAATGTGATTTAAAAAAGATCAGTGTTTAGATATGCTAGAAGCTGAATAATAATACATTGCAAAACAAAAGGCAGGTGACACCTTTTGTCTTTTTTTATTGTTTGCTGTTCAGGTGGAATGAGAAGCTACTCTTTTCTAGATTAACTTCCTCTGAAAACCTTGTAGACAGAAAAATGGTAGCTGACTTATTACTGAACTCTGAGTTCCATTCCACTTAGGTGTCACCTAGTGACTGCACTGCCTGTACTAGCTAATGCTGGGTCTGTGTGAACAAGTCTTGTACTTGCAAAAGCTGTGCCATTTGCTAGGGAACAAATAGCTTCTCCTAAATATATCAGCATAAAGTAAACAGAAGTCATCCCAGCCTTTATTAATTCTGTTAGGCAAAGTAATAAATCAAGATTATATTGTTTGAAACTCCAAAGGAGGACTGAACTTCAAGTAACAAAAGGACTTTAAAAAGAATGGAGAAGCACATTGTCCTTACAGTGTGTGCTGCTTCCCTCCACACCCTAGCATAGCTGAATTCTACAAGTCCTTTTACTGTGAGCTGCAAGATTTGCCTGAAGCACTTTCACTGGAGAGGAGACAAACATTTATTGTCTGCTTCCTCTTAACCAGTCTCACTGCTTAACTATTGACAGTCACTGGAACTGCCAATAGGTAAAATAGCTTTACAAAGACACTAAAACTTCAAATTGAGTTAGTTCTTGAAAGGTTGCTGCTAACCTATGTGTGATACTTGCCTTGCAGTCCATTCTGCACAGCTTTCCTTCTTGAACAGTCAGGTCTCCAGGAGCCTGCAGAAAATGAGGCCGGAAGAATCGTTCCTGAATTGGTTCATTTTCATCACCACTGTCCCTTGATCGAGATCGTGGTCTTAAAATAACATGAAATAAAGTTAAATTATTTTTTTTCTTTGCTAAATCAGAAGAACCAAAATCATGTATTAGAGTGATTTGAATTTTAAATCACTTCTTTGACCTATACTGTGATCAGTCATATTTACACACATACACTGGTAGCATTTGGCTCAGACTCAGATAATTATGACACTCTGCATATTTCAATTAATTTCATTCATTCATCTGATTCTTCCATTAATAAATGACAAAATATGATCTGGAAAATCTTGCTATACAATAATTGCATGTAATAATAATAAATTATTTACACATGATTGTATTTCAGTGATTTAAAGACTTCGTAAAAAGTAATACTAGTAAGTCAGTAGACCTTAGCCTATAGTTTCAGTTCCCCCCATTTCTAGTGTACCGTGTATTTAAACCCTTAACTGTTTCAGATTACACCAAAGAGTGCAAATCCTGTCCCTCAGTTGTTTGCCTTTCAGAAAACATCGGCTCAAAGCTAAATCATCTCAATCGAGAAGAGACTTTTGTCACATCAGGCTTATTTTTCATCTTTGCAATCTTCTGTGGATTAAAGTGCTGTGGATATTTATTCCTCATTCAAGGTTTTGTTTGAGATTGTCTTGAACACTTCCAGTCACCAAAGTGTGGTGTCAAAAAAATAGAATTTCACTTGGTGCATTAAGAAGATTTTAATAAGTTGTTAAGTTGTTCTTAATGGAAGTACTGTAAAAAATTGAATTAAAAAATAAAAAGGAAAAATAACTCCTGTCCCCAGGCAGTATCATTCACCTCAAGCTTTCATAATGTCATTAAATCCATTTTCAGCATCAGCTAGTCTTGCCTGTTAATTTGATCTCTCAAGTGTTTTTCTATGTGAACCTTGTTTAACTGGATTTTTTTCCAAACAGAACTAGTGTTGTTCCAGTTGTGTGATTCACTAATTGAAGAAACTTGTAATTGAAACAAAATTTTAGATCAGTTTTTGCCCTTGCCTTGATCAGCTTGAATGGTTTCCATGCTGGGCTGAACTGCTACCTGTAGTAGCATCCTATTGTAGTGAAGATGAGCTATTCAAACATCCTCCAAGATAACTTCTACAAATGACAATTTACAGTTAAATTCTCTTTTTTTAATCCATTTCCTGTTAACTTTTGCCAGTGGTCCTGTTTTGGCCAGTGTCTGCAGTATACCTGCTGCACTGCATGTGGCTGTACTGCATTTTCTACTGGCCATGGTTTCTTTGGGCTAAAACAATTCATAACAAACAAACAAACAATAAATCTTAAACCCCACAGCTATTATGCTTGGGAAACAAGAAGCTGTAATTCTGTCCAAAAAATAAGCACTCTATCTGCACTCTTAGAGTTGCTTGAATTTGGCTTATTTTTCCTTCTTTGTTGCTGACCTTCTTTCTGTATCCATCCTGTCCCAGATACTGTTGATAAGATATCAGTGAAGCACAAGTATCTAGTGCTTCTTTGTGTCTTGCAAGGCTGGGCCAAACACGTTAACAAACACCACAGGAATGTGAAAGGCCTTCTGAAAGGACCAGAGCTCACCATTGCAGTAGCATAAAAAGGCATCACTAATCAGAACTGAGGTAAGGGGTGGGGGAGCTGGAATTTGCACCAAATAAAGTGGAAAACAAAAAGGCTAAAAAGTTTTGTGACCAGAGACAGGGTTTTTTTTCTGATAGTATGGTCTTGAATTGTGAACAAGTTTTCAGATTGCATATTTGAAGGGAAACCCTAAATCAGCATGCTGTTTGGTCTAGAATCAGAAATAATTAATGCTTTTCTTTTTACTCCTCTGTAAATTCACTGCTGAAATTGCAGGCTGCTTTTAGGTATTTACCTTGAGAGGTGAAACAAGGGTTATTTTAATTCTAAAACATTTTGTGGTCTTAAAGAAATAACTAAATGAGTGGAGAGAAGTACTTTAAATGTCTAGGAATGAAAAATTGCAACAGACTAGAATACTGTGGATTAGTTGTGGGTTCTTTATAGAGTTGTGATGTGGGCATACAATTGCAAAGATTAGTTTCAGCCACACTAACATCCATGTGCTAAATGCATCCAGGGGAGTCTCCATGGATTTGTGTGGTGCAATTTAAGTGAGTAAGAAGCTGGGGAATACTGTATGACTGACTATGACAATGATCACTGATTTGGGATAAGGAGATTAAGTTCCAGTTAATCCTTTAATTGAGAGCAGGGACAGCAGGAATACTTTTAAAATCTTCCTTAACTCTCAGGCATTTTAAGATGATTTATTTGGAGCTCTGGCTGCAGTGCACTGCAGGACGTCTGAGTGTCTTGTGATGCTCAACATTGTAGCACTGAGTTCCAAGAGATTGAGCCTAAGTTTTGTACAGGATCTTGGAAACAACGGCCCTCACAACTGCCCTCACTAATACTTTACAGTTATCAAGAGGAGAAAGAAAGCCTGCTTTGCATGCAGCAATACTTCAGCATGTACAGGTACTGTTACTAGTTGTTACAGGTTGTTGCAGACTGATTGTGTAATCACAGCGATTCTGTATGTTACAGTTGGAGAGTGTTGAGTGTGGCCAATTGTAACTACAAAGCAAAACAGATGCCTCATCACAGTCAAATCCAGACCCAGAGTACTCGTACTCCCTTGAAGCTGTTCAGTTTGGGTAAGCAAAATGAAATTTTTTATATTGTCTGAAGATGCTTAACCTGTGCTAAAGAGCTTCATAAATACTTAGGGGTAATGGAAAAAAAGGAAAAAAAAAGACATTTGAAAGGAAAATTTCCTTATATGGTCCAAAAATGTAAACCAGAGCTTCAGCTGCGAATATCTCTAAATTCACCAAAGATAAGTTTAATACTTTATTTCTGACTCTCAATTCCTTATAAGAACCTGAACTGAAACTACTGAAATATTAAAATATTTCTAATGTAAAGCTAATAAACTTTTTTGACATGCAGTTACTACTGCTGTTTCTCTAAATGAATACTTATTAAAAGCTGAACAATATACAGGCTCTTAGTCAGGTGAGGTGTTTTAAAAAACATAAGTAGTAAGGTCCCTCCCAGCAGCTGATAGTATTCTTTGAGATAAGGAGCAAATAGTGAACATCACAAAGAAATGAGGAGACAGGCATAATTATGGACACTCAAATGTCAAGTCATTTCAGAGTTTGCTTTATACTTCAAGAAGTGTGCAAGCTTTGCAGGAACTTTGAGACAGCAGGGGTCACAATTCTTCCCAAATGCCATACTTCTAATATGTCCTCTTGATTCACATTCTTTACGTTACCATAATAATTATGCAAGGCAAATATTTTTAACCAAACAAATAAAAATACCCACTCTCAAACAAAACAAGAAACCAAACCAAAACTGGGTACCTTCTTATATGAGGCTGACCAGAAGGTGACCAAGGACTGCGGCCTCTTTGATTTACAGCTTGAACCATCAGCCTGCCCGTGCAACTTATTCTGCCCTGTTACAGTGATGAAGAAGAGTAATATTTAAAAGACTTAAAGCATAACAGATGTTCAAGCTGATCTCTTTTGTTTTGCCACCTATTACAAAAAAGAGGCTGGATTACAGTCTGCACAGTCATTGGAAAACATCTGATACTAAACTATTTTATCAGCTACCAATTTAATACAGAACAGACTGGAATAATAGTGACTGTGACAGTTAAAATGTTGCAGATGGAAGTTTTTCTTAAAGATTGAGTACTACTGGCAATTATGTACTTAAAGAAACTTCCCACCCATATCAATAACTTAATAAGTATACTGGTCTATGTATATAGGTGAACAAGAGAAAACAACTAGTTGAAGATCTTGAAAATGCTTGCATCAGCAATAGTGTGGCCAGCAGGACTAGGGATGTAATTCTGCTCATATTCTTGGCACTGGTGAGACCTCACCTCAAGTGCCATGTGCAGTTCTGGGCCACTCATTTCAAGAAATATATTGATGTGCTGGAGTAGGTCCAGAGGACAAAAACAAGACTGGTGAAGGAATGTCATAGGAGGAGAGGCTGAAGGAGCTGGGGTGTTCAGCCTGGAGAAAAGGAGACTCAGGGGGGACCTTATCACACTCTACAACTAAGGTGGGGGTTGGGATCTTCTCCCAGGCAACTTGTGACTAGATGAGAGAACATGTCCTGAAGCCAGGCCAGGAGAGGTTTAGGTTGGATGTTAGGAAACAATTCCTCATTTAAAGAGTAATTAGACACTGGACTGCCAAGAGAGGTAGTGGAATCACCGTTACTGGAGGTGTTTAAAGAAAAACTGGATGTGGTACTTAATGCCATGGTCTAGTTGATGTGGTGGTGTTAGGTCATAGGCTGTACTTGATGATCTCAGAGGTCTATTCCAGCCTTAGTGATTCTGTGAAAGTGGCACATGGTTAAGTATCTGTGGTTAACAGCAGAGCTGCTACCTCCAAAGCAGGTTAATCCACTTGACTTGGTGAGACTGTGGCTCTACCCCTGGCCCTGTGAATGTGAAAACTAAAAAGAACGGTACTTAAAGGGTCCTCTCTGAAGAGCAAGCCTTGTTTGGGGGTAGGAATTGCACTGAGGCAGATAACTGCACAAGTGGACATGGCAGATGGCACACACATCTCAGGATCTGTTTTCAGTGAATGATAAAGCTTTAAATAACACATGGGCTCTGCTGTATTTAATCCCCTTTTGTTTTGCTTTGCTTAGTTTCTTACATCAAAAGGAACTTAAAAAAACAAACAAACAAACAAACTAATCTACCACAGGCACTAGAGGTAGCAATTTGGGATGGGACTGCCTGCAGACAGAACTGCTGCCAGTCAGGGCTCTGCAGAATTCACTATGTCTGGGGTAAAAATATCTGGTGGTATTAATATAGATATACACAACAAATACAAATATAAAAGCTATATAGAAAAGTAGTACTGTAGTAGAAGTTTATATATTTGTAGTTCTAGAACTTGTCAAAACTTAAAGCTTTAAACAGCATCTTTGATACAGCAGGTAGCAGTAAGACAATATCCACATCAGCTTTGCAGTGTACTGCAGTTCAAAGCTGCAAGCTCCCCACTGAAACCTGTCTTCATAAAAGTGACAAGTATTTCTATAATAGTAATTCAGGGTTTACAAATAACTGTTCATTATCAACTGGTCAAAGCCCATTAAAAAAAATAAAATTCACTGGGGTCAAAAGAAGCCTTCAAGTGGCAATAGCCAGTTAGAAATGAGGTCTTTCTCTGTCTCATTTTTATTCCCATGACCACAAGAAAAGTATTTGTGTTAAAATAAGCCATTGTGCATGGCCTGCAGCAAGAGGTGGGGTTTTTTGTGTGTGTTGTAGGACCATTAAAGACTTCTGGAAGAAATGCATTTCTATTATATACACCACTGCATATTAATCTTTTTCTGGCAGATGTTGGTCTGTTCACACGTTCTGGGATAATTTCTGCATGTCTCAATACATGAAGGCATCACAAATGGAGATGCAAAAGGACAGTAAAGAATTTGGATAGCTAAGAACAAGCAAGAAGCAAAAGAGTTGCAGTGGTCATGGAATGAATGAGAAGAAAGCAATGAGTGGGAAGTAATAAATGAGAAAATGTCCTATTAGAAATTAAAGGAATTCCAGACTAAGGAGTGTGAGTACATAGTTCAGAAACATGGAGAGAATGGGATAAAAAGGAAAAAAAAAATTGAAAACAAGGACTTGACTTCAAGCCCATGCTGCTAGCTCATGGAAAGACCTCAGTTAAGGGAGGTAACCTGTAACTGAAGGCCTAAAACAGGCAACGTTTTGTGTTTGTCTAGGCCCAGGATCAGTTTGCTCTGGATTAAGTTATATGGCAAGTTTTACAGCAAACCCCAGAGGTGCATTAGAGCCTTAAATCCAGATTGCTGTGCTTGACATCACAGGCAGTGGTGCCTGTGCTGTTAATGACCACGGATGATTTCCAAGGTGTGTCAACACCTCATTTTACTTACATATATCCTGTGATATTAGTCCAGATCGTGAGGTGGCATAAACTGGCAAAGCTTCAATAGACTTTGCTTTACTAAAATCAATTTCTATCAGCTGAGACTAAGCCTTTTTGCTTTGTACTGTGGTGGTTCCAATAGCAATGGACAAAACACAGCAATATCTACAAGTCCATCAAAGTCCTGATGTAGGCTCCCTTATATTTATGTATTTTGCTTTTCTTAAGGAAACATTGCCAAATTTGCCTGAGTTTGTGATAGCTTTGAGATGTGGACAATTTTCCATTAGAACTAAGAAAGCTACGCCAAAATTATTTCCATTCAGGATGACTTACAAGAATTGGAATCCAGATATTAGAGTGTGAAAGCCTAGTAGATTAACTCATAGACCTTCTTTGCCTCCATTGTACTATTAAATGCATAGTAAAAGCAGGCAAACAGTGTAAGAGATAAGTATGTTTGCTTGGGAATTACACTGTAAGGAGAGAACAGAATGGACTTGCTGAAACAGATGTTTTGTTTAGGGGAGCCAGAGGAGGATGCTTCTGGCTCTTCTCCAAAGAGGGGAAGAAAGTTACAGATGCAGAATTTTATCATTTAACAAAAGCAGTTTTTCAATCCCTAAGCTAGGAAGAATATAAAACCAACTAATTTTAGTACATCTTAAAATCCACTATCAATCTGGGTTAACTGCACGTCATTGAATGCACTGTGCATGCACTGTGTACTCTATGCAACAACAAAACACTTAGAGGAAGATGAACAGGAACTGCTTCCTGCTTTGAGCATGTGTGTATCTATTTATCCTTTAAAAACCTGTTGTGAGTTTCCACAATTTAAATCAAACCAAGTGTTATAACAATAGTCATCTATGTGTAAAATCTCCCAGCTTGAATAATTCCCTTGGCCTAAAGCTATTTCTTTCTTTTATTTGTACATGTAGAAATAATGTTTAAACTACCTAGATTTAAACGCTCCAGTTTGTGGAGTCTATCCCAGAACTCCTGTGTCTGTGTACAGTCCCACACATTCACAAGCATGCTGGAATATGAGCAGGATTGACAGTAAAAGAGCAAGGCAAAAATGGCAGTGTCATGCTAAGTAACCTAGCAACATCCATAACAGAGCACAACACTCCTGTTTAGATTAAACTGTCTCAGTGATACAGTTTGTTCTTTTACAGTGAGATTCTACTTGCAGGCCCGGTCTTGGCAAAATATTTGGTTCTACAGATGAAAATAATTCATTACATCCTTATGTTACTGCCTTGGTTTCTCATGTGCAAATCTTTCCCCACCATTTACTGTGCTATAGGAAAAGTGGATTGAAAAACTTACTTTCATAGCACATGTGAGCTGCAAGTTTAGCTATGTCCAATGCACTAAGTGGGTTTCTGCTGTATACCTCAGCTCTTGTACTTGGTTTATTACAAAACCAGTAACACTGTGTTTCAGAAAAAAATATTAGAAAGGCTTTGAGATAACACACGAGTCCTTCCTGCTACATAAAAAGTGTGAGAATTTTTTGCCTTACAGAATTACAACTGCTGCCTAATGTAAACATGTTGAGGTGTGATGTACTCCCATTGATTGCAAAAAGTTGGCCTCAGTCAGTGAGCAGTGGTAACAGAAGAAAAATGAAATCACTAGATTGGGTTACTTCTGCCTGCCATCTGCATTTTTTTCCCCTTTATAGTATCTGTGCTATCCATACTAAGTTAGGATACCAAGATGTTATCAGCTGAAACAAAAGTGGAAGAATGCTGTAAAAACAACACCCCCTCCTCTCTGAAACCTCAAACCTTAGGAAAAAAACAGTGCTGTTGAGTTGCTAATCTCTTGAAGGTAGAAAGGTCCCACCCTACTGATACAAGTTGAAAACAGAAATCTAATTTAAATACTTTATGATGACTTCATCATTTAATTAAATCATGCAAACGTAAGATGAGATAGTTTGCTGAAGATTTATGTCCAGAAGCTTGTTTGCTCTGGAGCCAAACCTTCATTTACCTGTGGGTTAGCAGCCATAATAGTGTAGTTCCCATCATCATCCAGGGTGGAGGCTGCAGTATGCAGTGAGCAAGTTCCATCAGGTTCTCTTTGAATTCGGTAGTGATCACTTCGTTTAGAAATTTGCTTCCCATCTTTAAACCAGTAAATCTGCAGGAAATAAAGGAGGCATGACTCACTGTCATCATTTATCAATTAATAGTGCTAATGAACCTTAACTGCTGCAAACCTCTTGGGTAAGCATTAAAACTAATTTGGTCAACTAGTGAAAGTGCAGAACCCCACTCCACAAACCACTAAGACAAATTACACGATCAGCCATTGTTCACAGAGAAAGATGGCAGCATGAATATTATTTACCAAAGGAACTTACACAAGCACAAGGGCTGTGCTCATCCCAAGGATAGAACAACAACTGAACATACCAAGAACTGAAAATAAATGGCACTACAAGGAAAACTTCTGTTTAAGAGAAGATTACTATTTTTTATTTCACTGAAATCTGAAGAAGTTGCAGAAAATAAAAACATAAAGCAAGAAATAATTTGATGATGAATAAAAAAGAAGTAACAACCTCACTGTTCAAACACCAGTCTCCTTCCATATGCATTGTGCTGACTTGACTGCATTGGACCAAACTGCCAGAAGGGGATTCAGCCACTCATGCTGGCAATGAACAGTTCAGCACATGGACCAACCAGCTCCATATAATTATGTGATTGAAACCAACAAGGTCACCCCAGTGTAACAGACATCTATAGAAATGGACACCTTTACATAGTAATAGGAAATACTTCAAAACTAGTCAGCACATGGAAAGCTTTCTGTATAGTAATACCAGTAGTTCTGTGTTGTACAGAGGAGTTACATTATTTATCAAACAGAGATCTTTTCCATTACTTTGGATGTATAATTTTATTCTCTGGCTGACCCAACAACTACTTTCAGTGAGCCAAAAAAAAAAAAAAAAAAATCCCAAAACCACCCCACAAAAAAATCATGTATGCAGAATATCATCTTGTTATAAATCCATGCATTCTGTGTGTTTTTAATGCCTTAAACTTGAGGTAAAAAATAAAAACCAAATATTTTTAGCTAGCTTTGAGGCTTCTTTGGGGGCTGTATTTTAAAGACAATATAAAATCCCAAACTGAAATCTGCTGGAATTGAAAGAAAATTAAGGTGTATGCATGAAAATACACAGAGGAGTATGTGAAACATTTTGTACTAGGAAGGTGGTAATCAGCTCCTCAAACCCATATTTCACCTGAACATTAGTTACTTATCCCTTCAACGTGTTCTAGCAGGAGGCGTCCCTGCCTATGGTGGGGGGGTTGGAACTGGGTGATATTTGAGGTCCCTTCCAACCTAAACCATTCTATGATTCTATGATCAGCAGTTCAGTATTTCTTAAGGCATTTGTGCAGGTACCTACAGGGTCTTTGGGAGGTCAGCTTGTACAAAGTACAACTGTATTTGTCCTGGTTGCATGACCGCCGTAGTCCTACTTAGCATGAAAAAAAACAAGCATCTTTTCTACAGTCCAATTCTTGAAGTGGGAATTTAGATCTTACAGCGAGGAAAGAAAGTTTCAGATCTCTAGTAAAAATGGAATTGACAAAGCACAATTCCTAAAAGAGCTTTTAACATGCCACATTCTTCATATGTGCCAACATTTAAAGTTCTAAATTCACTCACCTGGGTCGGGGGGGAAGTTAAGAATATGTGTTAAAATTCAGAAATCCACTTATTCAGAAGGAATACATAGAAATTTCCCTTGAACATTAGTTACCATGTATGGATTTTATATTAACAAGCATTATGTGTAACTACAAATGATTTCATTTCCTCAATAGCTGGTTATTCTTGTTTCCCATTTTGTCTGTCAGCAGCTTTGCAGAGACTCTGTGGTGCTAACATGAGATTTAGTCATGTCTCCTCATCTGCTGACAGAGCACTTATACTGGAGATGCAAAAGATATTTGATCACTTATGTACACATGCTAATGGATACTAGTAACAACGTGGCTGCAAAAAACGAGTTTTAACTTGAATGCTGTACATGTGTCATAATATTGCTTGGAAATCTGCTGCATTAAGTAGTAATTAATTAATAGCCATAAACTTATCAGAAATATCAGAGACATGCCAAGAATTATTGCATGGAAATACATGCAAATATTAACTAAACCAGCTATCCAGACATAATGCAGTTGTTGTCCAATACTTATTTCCACTAAGTTTAAAAGCACTGTCATTGCTGGGTTTTACTTATGAGCTGTAAATTCTTAGTACTGCCTTTATCTGCCATGGAGTTAAGTAGAACACTCCTACTGCTGGAGACAGTGGTCCTTGTAGTAAAGTATTTTCTTTCTAGGATACCTTTTAATAAATGTGCCATTAAACTACGTAAGCAGTGAGCGCTACATCTGGATTGTTTTTAGTTGCACCAGATTTTGATCTTGGGCAGCACAGGCATTTTTAATCACTTAAAATTATATTGGGCCACATGAAGAGCAAGCAGTATGAGCTTTATGCAACATTCGCATCTCAGTTAACCTTTTGATGGCATTGTCCTAATTCTGAAAAGAAATTTCTCTTAAAAAGAGGTGTTCCACACTCCCTTCTATGTCTCCACTCATGCTCATTGTAATGAGGAAATAGTTTTACATTAAATAACAAAAATTAGACTAATTAAAAAATTCCTATTTATGAAGACAGAATTTGCACATCACTATTCCATTTATATGGCATGTTCAGAAAGAAAAATAATCAAGCCAATAACCCTGCTTAGAAAAATCCCTTGTAATGAATGCCAGATTTTAGAAACACTACAGTCGTTCCCAAAGCCATTACTTGGCAGAGCTGACAGAATACTTAGAAGGGAGGAGCTTCAAGTTAGTAAATTATTTCCAGCTCTTCATTTGCCAAAGTAAAGAATTTAGTCAGGGGCATCACTTCCAGGTTCAACAAATGACAGCAGAAGGGCAGCCCTTAGCTATTGAGCATTTCAAAATTGCTATCTTGGCATGCTTCAGCAGATGAGGGGAAGATACAGCCTTTGACATTGGAAAGGCCAGCTAACAAGTAGCCATCCAAAAGGACTGAAACTGGTTCCATCCCACTGAATTTAATAAATTGCACAAGGCATCTGCAAGTGAATGAAAGAAAGGGTCATAATCCCAGGTGCAAGAGCAAATCACTTTTTAATGTGCATGCTTTGACACTGCAGAATTACAGAACGTTTTATCTGGATTAGAATGCTGTGCTTTAGAGGAAGCACTAACAATGTGGTTTCTTGGTTCTGCAATCCCTAGTGCCGAAACAAGGCAAGTGAGGGAAAGGGGATATCCTCTTTCATCTGTCTTAAATCAGATTAAGATGACTGTGAAACTACACCTTAATTGAAAACTGTGAAAATTAAGGAATGGCTAAATTGACTAAGGCTGACTCATAATAAGTGATCCAGCAACTTACTCATAAGCCTCAGGCAAAAAGAGTACCTCTCCAGCACACTGCACCTCTAACATCAACAAAGCCATTTGTCTCCCACTCATATGCAGCACAACAGGCTCTTCTGTATAGTTGACTCAAAAGTAATGCTGGACATCAAAGCTTTGGTTTCAGTCAGAGTGGACTCGGTGCGTGTCTTCATTTTGAAGCAGGAGTGCTCTTTTGATATGAGTATACTAATCAGCTCCACTTACTTTGCAGTGGTTCACATCATGTTGTGGTCTTGCAGCACAGAATTAGATTCCTTACAGATGAAACTAAGCCAGAAAACGTGCTCTAAGAACACATCTAATGTGCTTCATCTGCTTCAGTCTGCGGGATGAGATAGAACTCACCCAAAGTAAAACCTCCTGAAATGCATGCAAGGATGGATCACTCTTTCTGCAGACTGGCTTCTTCTGGTCTGCACTGCTGTAGCCTACTTCTCTGTTGTTCTTTGTCTGCTACCTGACAAAGTCCATTTCTCTTTCACAGTTTGTGCAGTATCATTTGACATGTAAAGTCATTTGCATTTATCTCTGTTTGAAATTCTGAACCTAAACTAGATGGAAGATTTGGATGTGGCTGCTGCTGTGAAGGTCTTATCTAAGAGATAAGGCATCTTTGATCTTATGTAAGAAAAAAGCCCCTATCCATAAGGAATCAGTGTAAGAGCTGCAGTGACCTCACTGGGAAAATACTGGCTTTGGCAAAGACATTGAAGATGCTACTGCAGTTTGCTTGCTGCCAAATGAGTCAATTGTTTGCTAGGCAATTTCTGAAAAGGTTAAACACAGCCTAACAAAGGAATATATTCTATTCTTCCAGACTACTAACATCAGGCAACAGGTACTTTTACATTTGCAAAAAGGAAATGCTTCCCAAGCCCAGCCCTCACTCAGAAGCTCATCATTAAAACCTCATTGTCATGTCTCATCTTGCTGTTGCAATATACAGGAGTTTATGGTATTTTACTATGCCTTCCTCTAACTTTCAATAAAGTCTTGCTAAGGTGTGTAGATACAAACACTACAATGCTGAAGAATGCAGAGGTAAAACACTGCGTTCTGAACTAGAGGCAACATATTTTTGCATTAGGCTGTTGCTGTGCTTGAGCTATGCGCCCATGTTAACTTGATGAGGTTGTGTCAGTTCAAACACAGTTTTCTATTATTGTTCTGCACCCTGTGGTAAAGATGTACCCTGAAGGTAACTCTGGAAATGGCAGAACTATTACTTCTAGATAGCATAACTCAGTCTCAGGAGGAAGTAACTAAGAGCTAAAGTCTTGTAGTAGGATTTTTGCCTAGTAAAAATATAACTTACTCTGGTCACATCAAAAGAAATGTGGCAGTTTATGCTAGCTAGGAATGTCTCATCAAGAGAGAATGTTTTTGTGAGATACAGCCCATAGGGTCCAAGGGCTCGTTGTAAGGCACCAAACTAAAACTCTTCTCTGAAGAGTTTTTCTAGAAACATTCACCCTCTTTTCTTACCTTTGGCTTTGGATTTCCTGCCACTTTGCATGTAAATGTGACTGGCATTCCCTCAAAGATTTTGTAATGCTTCAGCTTTATCTCAAAATATGGTGACATACTGTTATCAATAGGTTCATCTCCATGTTGCACCTCATCATCTGATTCTTCTACAGGAGATCTCTCCAGCCTATATTCAATTTCACTGATCAATCTTTGTTCAAAGCTGGAGACTTTATACTCCTGTCAAACAAGAAAGGTACATATTAGCGTCCAGTTTCAACACACTGTGCTCAGCAAGATGTGTTTCTAATGTTAGGGTTCTTTTATTCCATTGATCTTTGACAACCCATTAAGTTTTTACATGCAAAAGGAAACTGTATCTTGTTGAAGAAAAACACTATAATCTGTGCCTCCAATAGCTTCTCTATGAAACAATGAAGACATCTGGTATGAGGCAAAAATTGTATTTCACGTTATTTTACGGTCTAATTTATAAGGGGAAGAAAGTCACTGGGTGCTTTCTTTCTTTTAAAAAAAAGAAAAAAGCCTATAAGAATAAAAGTATCTGAAGCAGTTCACAAAGACAAAAGAAACACACTAATATTTCCTTGAGGGTACAGGCAGATTTAGGGTGGGTTTTGTTTCCAGATAGCCAGGAGAACATATGGTTCACATCTGCTATTTGCCTAGAACTGTACTGCAGGGTGCACCAGAAGGCTAAAAAGATTTTGTTTACAGTTGCTTGTAAAAATGAGAAAGAAAAGAGAAACAAGAGAAATGAGACAAAAAAAGAAAGCTTTGTCTATGATAGTAACTACTCCATGATAGTTGCCTCCCTTTACTCCTGTTGTCCCCTTTTGTCTGGCCAAAAGTATCACTTTTCCCTTAACAAGCAAGTTTGTCATAAACAGTATTAAAGATACAGAAAGAAGACTGGAAAGTTTAATCCAGTGTAAAGCATTGCTACCTGCTTAACATTTGCTGTTCCAACACTGGGAAGCATTACTGTGACATACAGAGTTAGGTACTTTCTTGACCTCTTCTATCTACTTCACAGTACAAAAGTTCCTTCTTTGAATCTTAGTGATAACATAGTGCCAGAATATAAGAAAGCTCAGAAGCAGGAGGAAAAAAAAAAAAAAAAAGAAAAGAAAGAAAGAAAGAAACAAAAAGTCTTTATTAGCTAATCTTTTCTCAGCCAGCAGAAATTCAGGCACTTCCTCAAGTGACCTTTGGCAATTGTTTCTGACCCATGTTTTATTTAACATAGAACATGTCTCTTGAAGCCTCCTCTCACATGTTCATCCTCTACCACTGACTCTGGTCTGGGAATAACACTAATGACTGCTTACAGAACTAACCATAACCCTCAGTAATGGTATAAAATGGAAGAACAGAGAAATACTTTTGTAAACTGCAGACATTTTAAAAACGTTTGCTCCTTAAAAGTTTATCACAAAAGTATCTTGAAGCACATGTGATATGTATAAAGAGCAGCTGGTTTGGATGCAAGGCAGTTAGTATCAGTGTATGTTAACTTAAGGCAGAAAGATACTGGAGCACACTGCCACTGTGGTTAAGCTGCCTGGCTCAGGCTGACAGAACAACTTCAATGCCTTGAGGAGAGTGCAGCTCAGATCTCCACAGTTATTAATGCTAGGTGACCTCTTGTTATTAACTAAGAACAACAGAAGGGAAAGGGAAAAGACAATAAAGGAAAATAAAATGGACAAAAAAAAACAAGACAGAGAAAGGTGAAAATGTTAACCTTTTGAATATCCACAGGACTCACTACAGAAGCACCAACAGAGCGAGCTTCCTGCAAGGGCAGAAAAAAAGATCAAGAGGCAGAAGGAGGACTGAGAGCCATCCATGACAGTTTCTCAGAGTGTTTATGAGGAGAGCATACTTCGTGTGGTAACACAAGCAAATGACTGCTACACATTTCCAAACAGCAGCCCTGGCACATGGACAATGGAGAGCTTGTACCTGGCCTTTCAAGCAGACTTTCTGTTGCATTTTTGGGCAACATCCAAAAAGGAGAGATTACAAACATACAGAGAAGACAGTTTCAAGATAGTAGACATTTTTTCCTTGAGAGAAAGGATATTCAGGGTAGAATAGGATAAATGGAGTAGTTTAAAGCAGAGAGCAGACATTTGAGAACTCTCAGCCTTGCACAGTATGGAAAAACTGAGCAATAGGCATCTAATGCTCTGGTTTACTTCACTGATATGTGACATATGACTTCTGTAATCAAAACTGTCCTATCTTGTGTATATTTATTGTCTTATACAGGAGTTCTTTTAAGAGAATCACAGGCTGTGTAAAAAAAAAAAAAAGAAAGAACTATTTTCTTTTCTATGAAATTGCAGCTATGTGGCACCTGTACAGCTGGATCTTCTTCTGGCTCCTGTATATTGAAGACTGTTGCAGCGCTGTCTGCTCCCAGCAGTCGACGAGCCATTTTCTCCTCATATGTTAATCTCTGAACAAAAATAATAAAATGAAGATGAGGAGGGGAGAAAAGTAAGAAAATTTCTTATTTCTTCATTAAGAACTACAAGGCACTGAGACAGCAATCAACACTGTAAGTAATGCTAATAAAAGAGAGGAGCAATATGTTTCTAACAAAAAGTTTCTACCACAGTTTGTAATGCATTTTTTTGGCATTACAAGTGGCTTTTCTGGCTTAAGCAGCTCTTGTCCTGACTTTGCCATTTGTTTCCATCCTCTTGCCAGGAACTTGGGCTGGAATGAGCAATAGGAACTGCTTAAATCAGCGTGGCCATCAAAAAAGTGCATGTCGAATCATCCCAAATCTTACAGATGACTAGAAAGTTGTTCTGCTTAATTTTTACATTAGTACCACACAGCAGAAGATTCTGCCAAAAATGTTAAGGAAATGCTACACTACTTGATTATTTTGTCAAAAACATGACAGCTTTAAAGAAAAATATATTTTTTAAAGGTGCTTATTTATATTTCTTCCTACTCTTTCAGAAATTAAGGAGACAGCTTAAAAAAGGCAATTTGTATTTTGAAGGGAAAGAAGTGAAGGAAGTGTACAATTTATTTTATTCTTCTACAGTCAATATTACATTTCAGGCACTTAGATACTTTCTTACAAATCAACACTGAGAAAAAATGCAAGCAAATGCAAAGCAGACTCATTACATGGTTGTCCTGGATGGGCTAGGAGAGTTGCTTTTTCAGAAGCTGGGAGGAGCTCCACGCAGCAGAGGCTGCTGCAGCAGTCAGTGGGGTATTGGTAAGGCGAGGGCTGGGGCAAGCAAGGGTTGTGAGCAGGCAACTGCAGCATGGCAGGACCATTGGTGGTCAGTGCTTAGATACTCTTCATTAGTGTTACTGTTATCTTTGTTTCCAATCTGTATTATTCTATTAAATTCTCCTTATCTTCAACTCACTGCCTTTTTCCTTTTTCTCCCAATTTTCCTATCCTACTGGGGTGGGGGAGAGACAAGCCACTGCAAGTGGCTGTGTGAGGCTCAGCTGCCAGCTGAGTCTAAACCACAATGATGGTGAAATACCACATTTATCAGAAATATGAAAAAAAGGATGGAAATTAGTTTACTAATAATTTTTTAAAAGCTAGTTTGATTTTTAAAAGATGTCATATTGTAGCTAAACCAATAGGCTGAGACTCAAAAAATAAGTACCAACATTGGCATGGTTACAAATGTCTAATCAAGTCATGAATTTTTATTCACTTTAATTTCTTTTGCGATCACTCTAAGTGCCCACAGCCATGATTACACAAACACTGTCACCCAAGACAGGATCTGCAAGGTAAAAGCCCCACGGCAAGTGCAAAACCAGAATTTACTTGGTTCATCATCATATGATCAAGGTTGTTATGTTGGGTGTTTTTCCCCCTTCAGGCCATGTGGGCTTTCTCAGGACATTCCAGCCATTTGTGCAGGCCAAACATCTCACTCACTTTCCAGAATAGGCATTGACAGTCATGCTTAGCACACCTCTTTTGAAACAAAAAGGAAACACACACTTTGAGAGTGATTCCGCTTAACTAATAGAAAAAACTGTCTAACCCTATGCAGCCAGCAGAGAAAGGGAAATACAGAAGCACTAAGTCACTCTGAATATTTCTCCTACCTGATTTCATTGACTTAATTAATCTAGCAGCTGTGGAGTAGAGACTGTCTTAGACTACAAGACTATAGTCCACATCTCAAACACAAAGCAAACATAGCAAAGTTCTGATCATAGTCCTAAGAAAGCCAGAGCACACTAACTTTCAGTGACACAGAGGTATCCTGAAGCATTCAGGTGCTTCTGAAAACATTTCATTGGCAAAATGCGGTGACAGTCTATCTTTAAAATATTACACTTAAAAGATTTCTGCTTCAAATACATTCAAAGCAATGACTTAATTATAATCAAGTCTTAGGAGAGTTGCTTCTCATCAGGAAGAACTTGGTATTTTCTTGAGCAGGAAGAACTTGGTATTTAATTTTTTTATGCATATCTTAAAATGCACAAAAACTGGTGTACAACTTTGCACCTGTACATTTCTATTGTTCTATATACTTAATCTTTTAACCTCATTTCTTGACTCCTCACATTGTTAATTCTTGATAAAGTCTGTTCATTTGTACTGTAGTTTTGTTTTTTTTTAATTGGTTAAAGAAGTCCCACAACTGCAGGATTTAATGTAGACTGATTCGTAACAAGTTTGCTTCCCGTGATGAACTGCCTGATTTCCCTATGATGTACACTCACCGCCTACTCTTAGTCTTAGTTGTCTGACAGCTGGGCAAAAAGTAGAATGAACCTGGACTGGACTGATTAAGAGTTATGCATATGCTTCCTGTCCAGTCACCCTGTGATGAACAGTCAAAAGCAAAGGGGCTCTTAGGCTGAAAAAGCCCTTGAGGTACAGGATTTGAAGACGTCTTAGGTGAAATTTTCATCTTTAAGATCTCCATCATTTTGTTATGCCCAAGTAAGTTTGCCCCAAAGGAGAAGGAAGGGTAGGCCAAAGTGTTCTTATTCCTTATGGAAATGCAGCTTTGGAAATGCATTTAAAAATAACAAATACATTAAATATGTAAGTAGTCTACACACAATTTTTCTATATGCTGTATAAATGAGGAACTACCTCTGATGTCCACACCCATTCCCCAAAGTATTTTATGTTTCTGTACCGGTTGACCATTGTTTAAAAGGTCTTCCTTGAAGCGAAGTTTTCTTTCCAGATCCTGAATTACAGCATCTTTTGACCCTTGAATCTCTTCATCTGATGCTATTCTAGCAGTTCTGCCTGTTTTCTTAGGAAATCCCCTGCAAAACAGTACAGAAATATTAATGAACTTTCATATAATCATTGGTATTTAGGAATTTAACTGGAATCACTGTTATTTGTGGAGAAAATGACACCGTGTCTTTGAAATTAGAGGTCAGGCATCTTACTGCATTATCCCTTCTAACTCACATCACTCTTTAAATGGTTAGTGTAAGAACAAAGCTAAAACTAGTTAAAATAGGGTTCAGGACTGTGTAGTGGTAGCTGTAAACACTGTAGACTCAGAGAGGAAACTCAAAGAGCAATCACAATAAAGCAAAGCAAGAGGACACACAAAAGAGAAAGCATGACTAGATAAGTGAGGACAGAAGATAAACTAGGTTCCTGTCAAGTATCAGAGGGAAAAAGATCAGAAAGATGCAAGACATGGCAGTTAATTATTAATTTCCTTCATTATTTATTAACTAATTCCTTGTTACAGCTCTGCAATACAAAATGCATAACTTCATGTTTATTCTTCATATCTCTGTGAACACATACCTGAAGGCAATATGTAAATGTTGTTTCTGAAAGAAGAGCCATTCTCACCAGCAAAAAGAAAAACCATCCCTCTAAAGCAGTTTTCAGCAGCAGGGTGGTTTTACAGTGGAATACCAACCATGTAGCAGTTTATATCTACATGGCTAGGATATTCCTCACACCAAGATATGAGTTATGATTGCACTTTCAGGATATCTCACTCACATTTTCTAGAATGGCACAAGATTTTTTTTCCCCCTTTTCAGTAATGTAATAACAGCTCATTTGCCAGAAATGCCCAGCAATGGTGGTTTCTGCTAGACATCAGTTCTCACACAGATGTGAAGAAAGCACCATTGCTACCAGCATTTTGAAGATGTGACAGACCCCATTTCTCCATGAAATTACTCTAATACTGGTTTAATATTTGTGTTTTGGTGGTTTTTTTAAACTTCATTGACTAACCAGGGCTTAGCCTATTGCATCAGAATGAATTACGTAAAAAATCGGAATAAAGTCAGATAAACTGAGAAACTCAGACTGGCCTGTAAGGGGTAAACTTCTTTCCAATCCATAACTTAATAATTTAGTTACAATGTTAAACAAGAATCATATGGACATAAATTTTGTTGGATATTGTTTGGTATTCTGTTTCTGTAACATGCTTAGAGAAACTTCATGCTTCTGCAAATGTTTTCAGTGGTAATGTCTTAGTTAAAATGAAACAATCACATATGCTGTCAAAAATTAAAATGGAGCAGATGGACAAAAATTAATAGATGGAGAAGACAATAACTGGAAACATTTCTATCAAAATTCCAAAAACATTTCATATTCTGTTACTAAAAGTAAAATGGGAAAATTGTGAAGTTCTTGTAAAAACAATCATGTTTTCACATTAAATGACATCAGAATTAGAATAGATATTTGCCCAGCATAGCAAAGAACTAGAGAATAACATCTGTCACCCAAGAAATATTCAGCCATTGTCTGGAGATCTTCTCAGTCACAAGTAACAAAGTTTTGTCCACTCTCTTTTGGGGAAGAAATTTGGAAAACTATCCCAACTAGAGAGAATGCCAAGAGAGGAAATAAGGTCTCTTCAAAAGAGATGCTTCTTAAGAAATTTGGGGACAGTAGTGGTAAGGGAAGATACAGAATGAAAATAGACAAGATAGGGTAGGAAATAGAGATCAGAAGATATTGTCCCTCAGGAAGGCTGGGTCAGCTGCTGAGAGGCTAGTGGAAAGGTGGCATCTGTCTCTCTTCTTACAGTCTTTCCCTTCCAACATCTTACCCCACTCAGCCCACCAGTGTCACAGAGATTAATTTTGTCAATTTCTAGATCAAGACACCTCCCACCCTCCAAATCAAATAAATAAATGCAGCCAACTTCAAGGCAGCAAATTTCAGAGTTGACTTTTTCACCTTGAAGAAGCCCTGTGCCAGCTTTTAGTAGAGCCAGGCATCCTACCTTGAGGATTCCAAACATTAAGAAATAGTTTTCACTTCACATTCTTAGAGCTTTCATACCTGAATAATAAAAAGAAACTAGAAGTAAAGGCCTGTTTATGCTTGGCACTCAATAGGCTGTAAAGGTAAACTGTATGGTTTGCTCAAGAAAGTCACACCAATGCATAAGAAGAGGGAGGGCCAGGTGCTCTGGAGTGGAACAAGTAAAAAATGAAAGCATTTTATGAAGCATTATCAATTATTTCTGGAAACAAAAACCCCAAAGCAAAAGACAGTAATTTACAATCCTGCTCTCATTTATGATGCTGCTTTTGCAGGGGGCTGGACCAGATGATCTTTCAAGGCCCCTTCCAGCTCCTGACATTCTATGATTCTATGATAAAAGACAAGAGGAATTATCAAGAGAATTATAGGTCAGTAAGCTCAACGTCCACACTAAATGTGAGAAAACAATATTACAGTCAATTTCAAGACAATGAAGGATAATGAGGAAATGAAAAGTCAACCATATCAAACTTCTGTCAAGTTATGTAGATAGACAAAAAGAAGTAGCTTTGATACACTTCAGTTTATGGCTTCTGAATAAGCCTTCAGGAGCTGCAGTAAATTCCCTAGTAAATCAGGGAAACACAGTCTGTCTGAAATTTCTATTACAGGGCTGCATAACTGTCTGAAAAAGCTATTCAGAGAGTAGCTTTTTTTTTTTCTGTCAGACTGGGAGAATATAGAACAATGAGTTCTTTTAAAGGTCTCTGTATATCAAGGTCAATACTAAATATTTCAAGCTAAATGTCTGGAATAGTGAAATATAAAAACCACATTTCTCAAAATGGCTGCTAACACTGAACCTGCAGAGGTTGTAACTCTTCTGCAGGTAACAACTGTTATTACTCTTGATCATTAGTCTAGAGCTGGTCTAAAGATGATGAAACTCAGGAATAGTGTTCATAGCATGGCAGCAGTACAAATGGAGAATTAACAACAATGCATTAATCATCTCTTAAGCATCTCTCCAGAATTTGTGAGACTGAAATTTGGACAATAATACTATTATTTCTAAAGGAAAAGAGATATAGTTCTGGGGCGTATTAACATAAGACATGAAACATCATTGTTTTCCTATATCCCTGGCTGTTGGACACTAACTCCAGTTTTATTATGACACTTCAAGAAAAACACAGTGAATTAGGAAGCTTTAGAACACAAAAACTACCAGGTAGTTTTAAAAGCATAGCTTTTTTGACAAGCTATGTCACACATACACACACAAAAATATCTTATTTAGTCTAACAGTGAATTAAACAGAAGTCATAAAAAACAGCTGACATTCAACGATTCTCCATGTCTATGAAGTACACATAGACAAGAACTTGAAAAACAACAGGCCTAGCTTAGAAAGAAATCATGTAAAACTCTCCTTTCTCCATCCTCTAACAGTGATGGTTAACAGCGACACTGGAACAAGTCACGTAGGGAAGCTAAGGAATTTTATTTAAGAACAAGGTATGCAAGTATTTCAGCAATGTCCTGGGGATCCCTGGTAGCTTCTAGCAGGAGAAACAGATGCCCTAAAAATCTCATGGATCTCTCATTATGTGCCAGAGCATCCTGTGCTTTGCACAGTTGGTGTGGAAGTGTCATCTCAGACCTGGTCAAAGCAACTTACCCCAAAATAGATTCTCTTCACTTGTACTTACAAACAAGTATTTAAGCAAGGGAGTGGTCAGCTAAGCAATGTAAGTATAAAAATGTGTTTCAGTCAAAATTCCATCAAATATCTCTAGAAAAGATCTCTTTCAGAACTATTTAAATTTAAAAAAAAAAAAGGATGTGTACTAGGACATTTAATTCTTCCACCCTGTCTTTAGATTTTCTCTCTACATTAACACACTTCAAAATACATATATGTCTATATATACATACATAGCCCCATATCCAGTTAGCTCTTAAGACATACATTCTTCAGATTAATTTCAAAGTGGCTATAGGTCTCTAGTAAATCTATCATCTGAAGAACAGATACATTAAGCTTGAGAGATGGTTTACATGTCAGGACAGCCTGGCAGCAAACTTTCTTCAACTGCTTTTGCAAATACTTTTTACCATTCTTGCATGCCCTTATCTGGATGCATTAAGTTCCTAAGATTTGTGCTTTCCTTAGTGAGTCACTGATTTTCTTTCTGTCTTTTCTCAGGGATAATATCAAATGCAACATTCTGCCAATTCATTTGAGTATTTGTATGTTCATTCTTTGCCTGCTGCAATTTTCAGAGTGTATTTTGAGTATTAAGGCAGAAAGAGATAGCTGGGGAAGGCATAATTCAAGATACATCATTAGGCTCAAGTACACCATCACCACCATGATGAATATGCAAAGACACTATCAGCCTTTCAGAATCAGGCTGCAGTTCATATATTTTAAGGATCTCTACTACATAAGTCACTGAGGGCCTCAATGCAGAGAAAGGGTCAGAAAGGGTGCAATGAAATGGCCAAAACTCAGTCATCTTAATTCACACAGTTTGCACAGCAAAGACTTTTGCAACCTTGCCTTGGCTCTCCTTAGTTTTGAATATTTGCCCTAGTGTTTGTTTAGAAAGAAGGCCAAACCAGCAGTACTTTTCATGCTTTAATTACACAGAGTGCATGCTGGATATGATTCCCTCTTTTCCTATGTACCTTTCACAGTGTAAACAAGGGTAACAGGCTGGCTGTTATTATCCTTCCAAGAACAAATTCCTGTTTGCAGCCAGTATGGCTCAGTTTCACAGAAATCCAAATCAATTCTCTGGTGCTGAGGTAATGAACAGTAACTTGGTTTTTCCTTTAAAACTAAAGCCTTCCAAAAATACAGCTAATTCCTGCCCACTTGACACATTTTTCACTTACTGTAAGAACAAAGTTACTACAAGCACTGTAACAAGACAAACTTTAAGCTGCAGCTGCATATGAAAATTGTTTTAGCCTGATCTTGTCATAGATGCTGTGAAGACCAGAGTCAGATCTGTTCATTAATGCAACATCGCATGCATTTGAATTAAGGGAATGCCCGAGGCACAGATCTGACTATGGATGACTTGCACCAAATGAAACAAAGGTAACGAAAGTTCAACTATTTCTACCACCCAAGAACAGGTTATGAATCAGTGCAGCCTCAGCAGTGGATAAGACCAAGGCTGGCATGAATGATACCTATTTTTTAACAAGTTTGATCCTTTTTAATGATTAAATAACACAGCCACTACTCACCTACAAACTGCATCTCTACCACCAAAACCTTCTTTTCTTAGGCTTATCTTTACAAATTAATTTTTACTCATTAAAAGAAGAATTTATAGGTTTTCATTCTCCAATTCCTTCCCACCTCAGCAACCTCTATCTTATGCTGCACTGTTTATCACAGATAGAGAAGTACTGTTTGTTTTCCAAGAGATGTCCACATACTTGGATATCAATTTTTCAAGTGTTATCTATTTTGTAACTGTTAATGTTATCTGCATTTCTGATTACTAGCAGTGTTATGCTGGAACTGAAAGTCAAGAAGAAATCCCTAAAGCACTGACGGCTCCTGAATGTAGAAAAGGCTGACACAGTCCTCATAGTCCTAAAATCTTGAGGACAGATAACTCCCAGAAGCACGTGAAGAAAAACGCCTACACCAGACTGAGAAAAAGTAATGTACACTTTATTCTACTTGACGAAATGATACCTGTTAAGGCCTCCACAACTATCAAGCACTATTCCTCACTTTTACATTCACAGATGTTCCTGTGGCATTCAGATTTGCTTAATTAAATAAGTTATATAATTAAATCCTCTGAAGAAAAAAAAGTTGCAGACCAAACAAAGCTGCAGAACAATGGTACAAAAAGCCTTTCTCTCTTTTCAATACGGTTATATGTACCAATTCTCACAGTTAAGTTCACTTGTCATCTTACACCATTATTAAGCACCTAGAAATGCCATTTAGGAAAGGAACTGGATAAAATAATCTCAAAAATGAAGACTACCAGATGCAACGACTGTTGGGATACAGGAGGTCTGTAACTTTGGCTACCATCTGTCTCTTCCCCACGTTAAAGCCCTGATCTCTATTTTTGAGCAACTTTAACTGCTAAGATCTGGGACACGGCCTGAACTGCGAAGCTCAAGTGGAAAAACCATGCATTTATCATATTTTAAAAAGGCTGATAGAGACATATATTTAATTATAAGGCATCTAGAGCTTACTGGAAGGATGAGATACCTTATTCAACTGAAACACCATACAATTGTTACAAATAAAAGCTTAGTTTTTTTTTAAGGTGAATTAGTAGGTACTAATCAGACAAAGTTACTTTATATGTTTCAGATGTCCAAATAAAATCCAGCCATTTCACAAGCACCGATTCCCATGATTCAGGCAAGGTATTAAGTCTATGTGGTGTTTTAAAAACAAAACCACCAAAATCCCCAGTGCAGTTTCCAAATCCATGAACTGGAAGGAATATTCATTTGATCAAACTAGTTTTGATAACACTGTGACTTTCACAGAGTCTCAGGGTCCAAAACCAAGGAAAATGTCGACCTTCAGCTGCAACATAAGTAGGGTATTTACTGCTATTGGGCATACAGACAGTACAGGGATGGAAGAGAGAGTTAGAAATGCTTTTTCTGACTTTATATATAACAAGAGGCACAACCGCTCTGATTTCTCTTAAGTAGAACAACTCTGGAAAGGAAATGGATGAAAAAAGATGATGAAGAGAAGGTTCTCTGAGGAGAAATGAACTCTCTTGGTTTGTGTAGAACCGTTGTGCCTTCCATTTTACATTTGGTGAAGAAAACTTCACCAAAACTGTCTTTGACTATCTCAAAAAATAATAGCCTCCACCTGCAAAGTTTATTACTTTACTTCGCACCTACCACAACAGAATGATTGACTAACGAGGAGCAGATCTGTAATTGTGCTAATAGTAGGGAAAAAAAAAAAATGTGTGAAAACCAAACTATTATTCAACAAATTTGACAGTATATAAAGATGCTTAACTATGCCCATGAAAATGTCCTGCAGAATTTCTTCGTCTGCCAAATAATGGGGTTTTGAAATTAATAGGAGACTCCTACAAGGCTAAATATTTATTGTTTGCTCTCAGATATTTGGCTATCAGTACCCCTTGCCTGGGCAAGAAGAAGGTAAACAACCAAGACCATCAACTCAAAATATGAACAGTAAATTACACACAAAAACACAGGGCAAGGGAAAGGTACCATGAAAACACTGAAAGAAGATGGGGAAAACCCTTTTAACAGCATTTTATCTGGTAAAGGCATTTGATAGAAAAATGTTGAAGTATCTAAATGCAATAGCAGGTATAGGTCTAGTTGCACTGACACCTAAAATCATGAAGTTATTGTCTAAAGAGGAAATACTACCAGTTTAAACACTATATTTGGTATCTCTAGTAAAAAATGTACATTTTATCCATGAAAGGTATTTTGAACTCTGCCTAGTTCACTATTCCGTTCTCAATATCACCACTATATGACTGATCAGGAAACAGAGAGAAAACTAACTGGCTGAAATAGCTTTGAATCTTCCAATTCATCCCTTGCAGTCAGCCTGTACAGCACACTATCAGGAAATAGTATCACCTTTTACTATCGGTAGATCTTGGAGATCATGAAATACATGGTGAAACTATGGGCTGAGATTATGAAATACTGTGAGTGGCTCAAAACCTACAATGTCTCAGAAAGTCAGTTGTGTTCCAGAAAAGAGGATTCTTGAGGGTGGAGCAAACACAAGTGAAAGGAGAAAATGAAGGTATGTGGAGGAAATAAAGCACAAAGCAGAAGAGAGAAAAAGCAGTGAGGGGAAGGCAGGCAAAGAGAAGAATTGCTCAGGAGTGGTATGAGAATGATGGAAAACAGAACAATTTACTCAGCAAGGCACATCAGATATTTGTAACCTACACAGTAAAATGAAAAAGGAGAGGCTAGGGAAAATTTGGCATCAAACATATATAACATTAGGGTTTGGGGTTTTTTTTCATCACACAGTACATCTTTTACCATGTTTCAATGTTATAATTCATGACAAATGCTGCATATATATATAAACACAACATATGTATATATACATAAATTATACACACACACATATTCAGTATAGTTAACACAATCCAGCTCCCATCTGGTCTACATTTCCTGAGGGAATGCAGGCCAAACAGTCAACCCTTATCCTCAGCTCAGTGCCTGAGGCTGCTGCCTTGTGCTGGGGAGGGATAGACACACCATCATGTGCATACTCAGACTAGCTTCTGGACTTAGGGAAGCAAGGAGCATGAGAAAGGGGGAAGCACCCTTGCAGAGTTTTGTCTCTATCCAAAGATCAAAGGGATTGAGGAAAAACACAGCTAATGCCTCAAGTGAGAACATGTGTGCATGAACATGGCATAATAGGGAAAAAGTGACACAGGAGAGGCTTGAGCTGCAGCTGTCCCACTCACAGCATACCGAAGGAAAGTTGAAAGAGAACCCAGTTGCTATCCAGAACTATAGATATAGAGCCTTTTCTGGAAAATTAGGGGTAATTGCAAGCTCCAGAAGGCTCTGCTGTCAGTAAAATATTCACACAACTTTCAGCTGTCAATAGAGAAACTCAGCCAGTGCAAAGAACACAGCAAGGCAGAAAAATCACAACTGTTATAAGTGCAAGGGAAAACCATACTATTTTTCTCTGTTTTATGGCTAGACTCTGTAATGTTATATGACTGTGCTGGTTTGAACTAATTGGAGAATCTGAGTGAGAAATTAGACTATTGGCTGAGAGGAGTACAAAGTATGTCACTTCACCCCAGAGCTTTACTGAGAAAGAAAAAAAAAGTTGTTTTAAAAAGTTGTAACCAAAATACAGATAACAAAGATGGTTTCTGACTGCTCTGGCTGTGGCTGCTTCTCTTACATGGTCTCCTTTGTCTCTGCCTTGGTAGCTAATTCTCAGTAATACTAGTAACTTCTTTCTACTCCTAACCTCCCTGGCCGATCTACCTCTGCCTATCTTCAGCATCAACAGGTGGTGAGATAAGATTGGGGAAGGGGGAAAAAGGTGGTAGAAGGTGGTTGACTACCCCTCTTGGGGAGTTAGGTCTCTGGGAGGGGTGTGGTGTTTCTGTATTACCTTTTCATTGTATTTATCTGTAAATATCTGTTATACCTTGTAAATATTTGCTTGTATATTGTGCATTGCTGTAAATATAAAGCTTCATTTATCAACTTCCAGTTTTTTTGAGTACTAGTCAGGGTTTATTTCAAAAGGTGGGGGGGCAGGTAACTGCAAAACCACCACAATGACAGAAATCAACATGAAAAATACATCTTAAAGAATATACATGATTTATTACTTTGATATTTGCCTGATTTCTTACTTCTCCTCCTATCTTCGGACTGAAATAACAGAAGTTCCCACTGCAACAGTATGTAGCTGAGCAAGTCACCTAGATACTGTAGATATGTTTAGACAAACTTCTAGACAAAGTTATAAATAAGCCTTGGATACAGCTATTCTCATTTTTGTTCTTCAGCTTGTATCTTTGTTCTCTAAGGATGGAATGAGAGACTAGTGCCAGTGGAAAGACAAACTGATCTATGATGGAGGCTGACATGCTCCAAAATACTATTCTGGCCTTTAGAGAAGACAAAAGCCAAAAACAAGTATGCAGAGTTCTTAAGTGAAGGGATTCTATTTGGTTTTATGCACTGTTTTTCTAAATCTCCTCCTAAACCCTTTTCCAAACTTTCTTGGAACATAAACTCTAGCCAAAAGTCAATACAGTGTTATGACTTCTTTGTTGTCAGATGTATACTTTAACACTTTACACTGTAAGTATCACAAAGCTATAGAGACTTCTAAACAATTCTCTCTTTACTTGATATTTCCCTACCTGAAGATATAACAGGAATGCCTGACTTAAGAGAAGTGGGGCATGAGAAGGGTTTTCTTGGATCTCTTTCCACTGTCCTGAGCATGTAGAGACTTTTGTTGCTGCTTTTGTGCTTTCATAAACTCCATGTAAAGCTCTATCTTCTCCTTTGTGTTCTTAGTGTATGACTTTAAGAACCTCAATTCTGTAAGGGTTAGAAAACTATACCCCCCTCTCTAGCCAGAGGCATTTTCAAATAATTTGTGCATCTGTCATTCACATAGCAGTTAATAACAGCAGAGGAGCCTAGAAAATTACAAAATTAAGCAAGTACAACAAAGTTCAGTAGAGTCAAACTCAAGTAGCTCATTAGCTGATACTTACGGGGGTGTCACTCCTTTTGGGAGGCCTAATGCATTGACAGAGACGGGTGATGGCTGGGATGGCAGCATGGAGCTGAGAAAAGCTGCTGGAGACTGGCTGGAATTAGGAAATCTGGGAGTTGGAGACATGCTGTGGGAAGGTGAAGAAAGTGAAGGAAGAGGAGGGGGTGGAGGAGGTGGAAGTGGAAAGGAATCACACGCTGGATATGCCGTGGTTGGACTAAAGACAGGTGGAGGAGGTGGTGGAGGAGATGGAGAAGTAGGAGACCAGGTATACTCCCCTTCTGGAGCAAACTGCTGAGAGAAAGGCGGAACAGGCACTCTCCCAAACTGTTTTTGAGAAACAGTTGGAGACATAGGGGAAGGAAGGCTGGATGTAGATGATCCTGAAGATGGAGTCACATAACCTGAAGCAGGACTGATGTTCTGAGCAGCAATGAACTGCTTAGGCCGAGCATAGTTGAAGGAGCCAGAAGACTGCATGGTTGGGGAAGTATGAGAGTTAAGAATACTCATTGGTACAGGAGAGGTGACAGACTGGCTGGACTCAAGCTCCTGGAAGGAGGGGGGAGGAGGAAAGGAAGGAGAAGATGGAGAGTGATGATGCTGATCAGGTTGCTTTTGGTGACGGTACCACTGGCCACTTTCTTGCTCCAGACGAATTTGGTTTTGCAGCTGCTGTATTTTTATAGGGTCCCTGTGAGAAGGAAGAAAAGACAAAAAAGATGATCAGACAGGCAGTGTTTGGGGAGATAAATGTTCCACTGATATAAGGACTAGGAAAATCCAAAGAAAGGGAAAATTCAAAGTATTTGCACATCTTGAATTGTCCTATTTGTTCAGAACTAAAACATTGCTACAGAAGTCTGGGTTTTGAGCTGAAGAGGCAGGGGACTGTATGTGTATAACAGAAGTTAACAGAACTTCAACTTGTTCAGAAACTTAAACAAGGTACTTTGAAGACACTTAGGATATTTTAAAGTAGTAATCCAGAATATATAAGTAAAAATGTTACTTTTTTCCCTTGTCTATTTAATTCAATGACTGTTTCAATAATAAGCCTCATATATTTACACAGCAGTAACTTCTGCCCTGATTTCTGTTGTAACTTTTGTGGGCTGATCAGGCAGACCTAATCACTACCATACTTGTAATGAGGTAGACAATGAACCAACTTCTGCATAAGAATTATTCATGTATCTGTAAATGAGCACAGAAGACTTCCAAGAAATCCTAAGGAAATGGTGAACTGAGTTTCCACATGCCTTTAATCTGACTTTTTTTTTCCCCCTCTTGACTTTATTATTAAGTGTAGGTCCTAGGACATATCTCAGTGGATAGTGAGAATGACACTGAGATAAAAATTAACTGTGTGGTCTATCATCTTAAAATGTATCAGATTGACTTGCTTAAAAATTGTCACCTTCCATCTGGAAATCAAATTTATCTCAACATTCCAGATGCCCACAAAGTTTCAGCACTTGCATATATACCTTTTCTGTATATTTAATAAATAAATACTTTATTATATGTATAAACAATGACATACTTGCATACATAATTTAGGTAATTTAAGCATAAAATTTTAGAAATTGTCCGCTTAATGCATGGCATATGAATGTCTGATTCTAACACAATAATGTTTTTGTTGATAACAACAAAATTAGAAATGGTAATATCATCACATTTTCCACTCTAAGATGAATTTTAATATATCATCCATCCACATTTCCCAGAAAATGTTTTCTGACAATAATTCAACTTATGATCTCAGGCCAAAGGTCGTTGCATACATAAGAAAAAGAAGATTAAGCTTGTTTAGGACAGAAAACTGAAAAATCAGTGTGCTTTTTGTCTTTTTTGTCATAAAGACTCCAGCAACATCAGACATCTCACCAACAACACCTAATTCAGTGCTTTAAAGGAGATTGCATTTTCCTTTTAAATTACATCAGTAACAAGAACATCAAAATGTTGCAGTTGTTCAACAAGTCTCCTTTCCCTAAATGAGCTAAAGTAACAGAATTTTAGTTCCTATAATTTGGCTTTCTTGGCTGATGACAGAAATACTTCAGATCATCTCTGATTAGAAAGACAAAGTCCTGTAAGGTGACTACTTTCAGCTTATTTCTGTATCTTTAGCTGACTGCTTGTAAACCTACTGCCCAGTATTTCTAAAATTAAGTACAAATAATATTTACTTTCCATTATAATCACTCCCAATATATGTTGTTAATTTATTAGAGACAAAAAAAAAAAAAGGTGAGAGAAATTTCATATTGTAAATGGTGTGTTGAATATAGAAGAAACTTAGCTGTCTCCAACACTCCTTTGTTTATCCAACATGTGCTGAAAGCAAGTCAGAGTGTCTTGTCTTGGGACTTTTTCATTTTCATTGCCAAATTGCATGGCGATGTGCCCAGCCAACAGCATAACACAAATGACCATCTATGGCCCTGTCAATGCTAAGGATACTACTACAGTGCCTGCCACTGAGCTGCTGCTGCACCAGCCCAGGCAGAAGTAAAGGCCAGATTCAGTGTATGTCTATGAAAGGTTGGCAGAAAAATGTGCGGCTGCTCTGATTTCACACTAAGCTTGACTTGACACCATAGGAACATACATGTCAGTAAGTCAAGAGTGTATTAGCTCAAGACAGCACTAAATCCATTTGCAAAGCTTTGATCAGGTTTGGGTCAAGATAAAACAAGTGCATGTCTGCTCAAAAAACAACATGCAGACATAATTATTATCACATCAGTCCATGTAGCAAAATCCTTAAAGACCTTCTTAGAGCAAATTTTCATTCCAGTGGCAGAAATGCACAATCCTTGTCTGCAAAGGAATGTTCTTCACTTCAGAACAGTAGGTACTGCACTATACTTATTAATTTCTAGAGCAGATGTATCCTAGGGATGTGTCATTACAAAGAAGGAAAAAACCCAAAACAACGAAAGACTAATCAATCCACAAGCATTCATCTGCAATGACACTGACAGCAGTGGAAGCTCTATACAGGTAGGTCCCTGAAAGATAACACTGTTGTGCCACTCAAAGAAAGAAGCAGTCAAAATTGTGCAAGGGAATTGGTCTGTTATGTTGCCTTCATCAGTAAGGAAACAAAGAAGGTTATTAAAAAGAGCTCAGTTTTTGGATGAGATTTCAAGGGAAATTAATGTAATTGTAATTACACCCTGCTTTCAATTAGCTGAAATGTTTTGTAATTCTAGGGTTTTAAAGGGCTTTCAGAGAATGCATTAAGCTTGTTTAAACAATAGAGAATAAAACTTATTTTCTCATGCAGAGTATTCAGTTTCATCAAATATTTTGTTATAACAATGTAAGAACGAACATACTCCCCTGATAAAGAAGGTTCACCTAGAGCAGGTTGCATAGGATCTCACCAAGGCAGGTTTTAAGATGTCCAGAGAAGGACATTCTATTGCCTCTCTGGGCAGCCTGTTCCATCTTGTGCCCATTGTCCCTTGTCCTATTGCTGGGCACCACTGAAAAGAGTCTGGTTCCATCCTCTCGACAAACACCCTTTAGATATTTCTAAACATTTTTCAATACCAGATATGCTTAACCAAGATGTCTACATAAATTTTCAGATGTTCTAAAAGGCCTGTTGAAATTGTTAAAGAAATGCAATTAGTAAAGGAGCAATATTTTAACAAAAGCACGGATTATTTGCAAGAGAGGTGAGGTTTCTAGCCTGCATTGCCCGTAAGAACAATTGCATGCAAAGGGTTGGTTCCGGGCACTTGAAACCTGCTCAGTAAGGTGTCAACTTTCAGAGCTACATGATAGTGAGACACATTTGAATACAAATGTTCAAAGGCAAGACTAGACACATTAGATTTCTTAGCAGCTACAGCATATTATCTTTTTAAAAGAAGAACACAGTGGTTGTATGAGAAAATAATGGACAGAGATGATCAGGACCTTCTCTAAGGATGTCAATATACAGAATCATAGAATCAATCAGGGTTGGAAGGGACCACAAGGATCATCTAGTTCCAACCCCCCTGCCATGGGCAGGGACACCCTACCCTAGATTAGGCTGGACAAAGCCTTATCCAGCCTGGCCTTAAACACCTCCAGGGATGTGGCCCCAACCACCCCCCCTGGGCAACCCGTCCCAGGGTTACTGATAAATTCATGTTTTCAGGGTTAGAATATAATAGCCTATTTATTTAATTTTCATAACACTTTTTCATCCTGATACACCTTCTTCACATCACATTATTTTGAAAATTATTAAAGCAGTCCTCATGTTTGAGAACAACACTGTTGAGAACCACATCAGGAACCATAACTCCAAGTGCATGAACACTGTACTATGGAGGAAAGAAGATGGGTAGATCTGTGAAAATCTCAGCAGGGACTGACTACTGGATAACAGAGGACATTACAGCAGATAGCATTTTCAGGGATGTTATAAATTCTTCATACTTCAAGTTCAGTGAGGCTTGTTCAGTTTCCCAACACTAGAATATGTACCAGCTTAATTTTTGTCTGACATCTCTGGGTTTGTGAAGACTATATAAAAAAAAATTATTCAGAGGAATGATGCCTATCTTCTGGGAAGCATCATCTTATTTGCATTTTAATCAACTCCTCAATATAACCTGGTTTGTGTACCTTTTAAATGCAAGAAGTTCATATAGAAGTTCTTATGTCCAGGCTATCTATCTTGGAAAGGAATATTCTCCCGAGGCAGGAGGTGCTACTGGTGAAATAAGTCACCACACATAAAGAAGTAAGNCAAAGAAAAGCATTTTCTGTTTGAGAGGCCTGTCTCTCATATATGGAACAATAATGGACAGGCTTCTGCCTCAAGTCATTGCTGTGGGAAAGCAGGCTGGCCCTTTACAATCCTACCAGCCATCTGTCCTTTGAGAAATGGACAGTGCAGTTCTACAGCAACATGAAAAACATAGCTCTGAAAGGACAGGAATATTTTAAATTAAAATAATAAGAATTAACCACATATTACAGCCTCAGCTTGTTATCTAAATTAGTATTTGAAAACAACGGCAAGGAGTTTGTATTTTGGGAGTTACAACATCTACCTGCCAATGAAGACCTAGCCTCTAACTCGCTACCGTTTCAAATTCATGCCAGAGCTCTACCAGAACAGTTATCATCATGCTGTGCTAAAAAACCAAAGGTTTCTCAGGTAGTGCTGACACGGAAGTCAGCAAGTATCTATAACAACTTAAGCCAGCAGCAACTGTACTCAGAATACAGAAGTAATTCCAACAGAAGAAATATTTACTTATTTTTAGAACTGTTAAAAATGTATGACAAGGAAAGAATTTTAACAGAAACTGCAAAGTATTCAACACACAGACAGCCTTCAGGCTGTGTTGATACAAACACATTTACTCAAGCATTAAGTTTCCTAATGTTAAACAATCCCTTATATAGTGAAAAAGAAATTTAGACTGTTTAAAATCCTGCAAGAGTTCACATTTATGGAAGACTGGAATTATCTGATAAAATAAAAATGGCAGGGGGAAGGTGGGAGGTGTGGTGCAGGAAGGACCAAACCATACCAGTTTGGGTTCAACCCTGCAAACATTCAGAGATATTTTTGTCTATACTAACAGATTTCAGGGAGAGTGCAGGTTTTCACCACAATTTAGTCCTTGGGATGAATAACCAGAGAGCTATAACTAGGTACCACCTCCATCAGCTGCAACTTTTAAATGTTTTTATTACTTGCCCATCGAAGTTTAACAATTTGAAAGTGCAAATGAATGACAAATAACATTTTCCATATTTCAAGTTAATATACAGGACTGTTTATAATCCATTTTATTGCCACCTAACACACTGTTCAGAAAATCAGTATGGTGCAGGAGCTAACACAAGTACTCTATGATAAGCACACTATGAAATTAATCTTGATTTTTGACCTGAGAAACTTAATGCACAAAAAAGAGAATCATAAACCATCTGCATTGTCTGTGAACTCTCTTGTAAGGAAATCCTGCCTTAATTTGGCTGTTAAAAGTCTTTCTGTCTATCCTAAAAAGTAGCAGTTGTACCTGTGCCCATTTTCCATTATGATTTGATTATCTGTCAAAGGCATTAAGGTAATTCCTCTATTAAGGAAACCAACAGTAGTGACAGTGCCAGTATTCAGTGAGCACAGGCAATTCTTTGGAGACAGGAACAATTTTTCATCTCCTCATACCACTGCAGGGACATTTTTCAAAACGTGTGCCAGTAAGATAACACATTTAGCTTGGGTACAGAAAGGGAGGAAATTGTGCTCTTGTGCATGTTCATTGTTGCCAAAAGTCATAAAGACACAATGCAGCTAAACTTCGTATCACTGGTAGGGTTAGATTATAGAATACATCTGGGAGTCAAAAATCTGTCTGGCTTCAATAGCATTACATAACTACTGCACTGAATATCCAGTGATGGATGTAACAAGTTAGAAAATTATACAAGTTTTACTGACAAAGGAAACAAAATGCATGTTGTTGTTAAGAGGCAAATTGTAACAAGGCATCAATAGCAGTACAGGTCCCAGTTTTGGAAACAGGTAGTAGGATTGAGTGTACCCTCATCAAGTTTGCAGATGACATCAAGCTGTTTGGTACAGTTGACACACCTGAGAGACAGGATGCCCTCCAGGTGGACCTAGTCAAATTTGAGAAATAGGCCTATGTGAACTTTATAAGGTTCAAAAAAGTCAGGTACAAGGTACTGTATCAGGGTTGGGTAAATCTGTGGTATTAATGCAGACTGAGGGGTGAAGGCTTTGAGAGCACCCCTATGAATAAGGATTTGGGGGTGTTGGAGGATGGAAAACTGGATATAAGCCAGCAATGTGAGCTTGCAGCCCAGGAAACCAATAATATCCTGGTCTTCATCAAGAGAAAAGTGGCCATCAGGTTGAGGGATGTGATTCTGCCTCTCTACTCAGCTCTGGTGACATTCTACATGGAGAACTGTGTTCATCTCTGGGGCATCCAGCATAAGGAATGCACTTGCTGGAGCAAGCACAGAGAAAGGCCACAAAGATGATGGGGGGCTGGAGTACCTCCCCTATTAAGGCAAGCTGAGACAGTTGAGGTTATTTAGCCTGGAGAAGTGAAGGCTCTGGAAAGACCATATAGTAGACTTCCAGTACTTTAAAGAGGGTCTATAGGAAAGAGAGAAGGACTTTTTATCAGAGAATGTAGAGATGAGTGGTATCTAACTGAAACAGAGTACATTTAGATTAAAAGAGGAAAATCTTTACAGTGAGGCACTGGAGCAAGTTGCCCAAAGAAACTGTGGATGCTCCCTCCCCAGAAGTGTTTTAGACCACACTGGATAGGACTTAGAGCAACCTGGTTTAATGACAGGTGACCATTCCCATGGCAGTGGCGTGCAACTTTAAGGTTCCTTTTAACACAAACCATTCTATGAAATCATGACTTGGAATGCAGGAATGACTTGGCCTGCAAACAGACAAGTAGGTCTTCTGCCTCCAGTTGCACTGTACCACATGGTTATATTCTGTTCTGATTTCAAAGAAAATATGCTGAGAAAGAAATTGTGCATCAAAGTTTGAAAAATTGTACTAGTTTAAACTCAGAGAAGAGCAGATGAGAAGATGGACAGCTACTCCTCCTTTTGCAGATGTAGTATAATACATTTTCTCGGTGCTGTCACTGGAACAACACATGCATACTTGGCTTTTCTAAAAATGAATTTTAAATGTAATGTATTTTAGTACTACAAGATGCTCTATAAATCATCACATTTCACCCTCATTGGCCACCAGAGTTAGGAAATGTGTTTATTATATGCCTGCCTCCCAACAGTTACAGTGGATTTAAGACTGGACCTCCACTACTAATATTCCAATATTTGTCAAATGTCAGCTCTTTGGTTTACACACAAAAGACAACTGTTTTGAGATAGATATTTTAATGAGGAAGAATGAACTTGGTGTAACTACTGGATGGTCCAAAAATGAAGGGGGCACACAGTTGCTGTGAATGTATTTTTAAAGGAATATTAAAACTTTAGCTATAGTTTGAAACTACTTCAAAAAAATAAAAGCAGCTTTTGAACTGACACTCTTGGCCCTTTAACCAGTCATTCTGTATTCACAAAGAGTTCTGACATTTGAGTAAATCCTTCCCTCATGTAAAGCTTGGATGTTACCAGCTGACATATGTTACTGTATAACCTATGAAACTCACTGGATTTAAAAAAACCCAAAGTTTTTAAAAAAACCCAAAACATATGAAAAAGAACCACCAAACAGGAAGCCAATACAATAAACCTACTATTTACATCAATCAATATGTATGTCTGGAATTCTTCAGATGACAACATACTTCCTCATTTTCAATGTTAGCATCATCCCAGTACCATGTAATTCTATACTATACTTGTTAAAGTCTTTCTATACACACAAAAGAATACCATCAAAAGCATGAACTAACTTCTATGGCAAGAGGAGAAATACCAGGAAGTAACAGCAACTGCTACGACAGTACTAATGTTTCAGCTTGGTTCTCAAGAGCACTGGAGAGTAAAAACAACACTATAACATTATTCAAATTTTTGTGATATTTATCCAACCAATATAACTCTAAGCCAATAATATCTTGTGCTTGATCCACTGCAGGATGCTATACCCCTGTCATGCAATCTAAGATAGTAATCTCAATGAAAGTTATAGCAATGAGAAGAAAGATACTTACAAAGATGACTGTGTATTCTGTCTTGTAAACTGAGCAAAAATAATATCCACTTGCAGTACACAGATGTCACTGCAGTCAAAATATACTTTTAAATATGCAGAATATATTCTGCTCCCAAACAGACTGAACAGATGTGACCAAAACTAATCCCATTCCCTATCCATCACCAAGAGAAACAACATATCCTGAAATTGCACACTCAGATTAACTTCTTGTTACGGCAACACATTATTCTAAATAGTATTTCCTTGGTAAATTGATGAAGTGATTTTATGGTGAGAATTTAACATTTTTTAAACTGCTGTTAATTTAGCTCTTAACTGTACAGTGCATTATTCTGAAAAGCTTAAATGGAATACCATCATAGATGATATATGAACAGAGCAAATAATTGCTTTTGAACTTTTGTGTGAAAATACATTCCATAAGGATGAATCACTTCAAGTACTGTTTATTACTTAATATATGAACTAACCTTAAGTATGAGAGACTTACACTTGTTCCCTGAATTAAGCTGTGCCTTAAGTGGTATGCAAGGACACAAAAAAGAAGGAATCATACAGGTAAGTTATCACTTGTTATGGCCAAATACTATGCCAGTGATTCTGAATAGCTAGTCCCTTCTCTCAAACTGCTTTGAATCTTGTTTAGCTGTTATTGAAAGCTGTCAACCTTCTTAGCCAGAGAAAAACAAGAAAATCATAGAATCATAGAAT